>VFSX01000095.1:72500-135000 GCA_016618255.1 Chlamydomonas sp. UWO 241 | reverse complement strand
GGGGTGCAGCTACCCTAGAAGTGGCGATTCCGCGTTCGTGGGACCTGGCCCCCGGAACTGGGCTGACGCCCCCACTGGGTGGACCCCCCCCTCGTGCCTCATCATGCTTCATGTGATTCGTGCGTGCGCGTGTGTGTGTGTGCACATGACGTGCTGCTGCTGCGGCTGCGCGACCCCAACCTCAAGCACGTGCGTGAACGAGGCCCTTATTAGGCCAGGCGCCTCATCAACACCTCATCAATGTCACATGGTTCATGTGTGTGTGTGTAGTAGTACGTCGTCGTCGAAAGCGTAACACAGCGGGAGCGCCTAGACCCTGAGTAAAAACACAGGACCCCAAAAGGCTACAGCCAGCCAGGCGATCACACACAGCCCCCACGGTTTGCCCCCCATTGTATTATTAGATAGTGCAGCGGTGTGGATGTGTGGGTGTGCGTGTGTGCGGGCGGCGACCAGGGGTGAGAGGCAGAGGAGGCGCGCCTCAGGCGTGCGTGCAACTGGGACAATACCCATTGGTGACGCCGTGAGTTTTGTGAGGAGGCGCGCCTCAGGCGTGCGTGCAACTGGGACAATACCCATTCATGCATGCAGTGCCGGCATGCTTGCATGCGTGCATGTGTACACGCGCGTGCATCCCCATGCATGTGTGCGGTTGGGGCATCCAGGGCAGGCAGGCGTGCGGTCCAGCGGCGTTATGCATGCATGTCGGCCATGCATGCACGCATGCATGCAGCCCTGGCACACGCACCGGCTTGCGCTGTGACACGTAGTCGCGCCAGAACGTGCGCGCGTCCAGCTCATGGCTCTCCACCACGTCGACCGAACCCCCCGGCGGCATGCGGTGGGCCGATTACTCGCTGGCCTGCGGGCATGGCGGCGTGGCATCCATCAACAGCCGATCGGGAGCTCCTCGGATGCCAGATCAAAATACACATAAGACAGCTGCGTTCGCGCGTCCACCCACCATTGTACGTTCTTGAGAGTGCGCTCTCTCTGCTACGTGCGTGGCTTTTGAGGGGACTGAGTTGGATGGCTGCATTCTGTCATGTGTGGGGGTGTGGGGATGCGCGCGCACAGCCAGGACCCCCTGTAACCCCCTTGGCTAGTCTAGCGCCTATCTGAGCCTATCAAAATGTACTGTTTATCTTGGGCATTCAATGCGCTGATGGCCTGGATGGAAGGTTACGCGCGACTGCGCAACCCTTGGGCTTCTGTGGCATCTGTCGCGTGTGTGTGGTCGGATTTTACAGTCTGTCGGACGCCTTTGGTGGCGCATTAGTGTGTGCGCGTGTGTGCGTGTGTGACGCCGTGATTATCCCTCCGTTTTCCACTCTTCCATCTTAAGATGTGGCTGGGGGGCAGAAGCGAGAGGGAGAGACTGCGGGGATGATCCGGTAGAGGGTCCACTGACGAGAGAGAGCTCGACAGCTGCAGCGTTCAACAGTTGCACGCTTTCGACTCTCAGAACCGACTCCCGCAACCGCCTCTCCCCACGCTCCAGAGGTGGCGGCAAATACCAAGGTGACTGGCTCTCGGGTCGTTGACAGGCTGCCGGCAGAAGGCACCCGGTTGCTCAGCTCCCCTTTGCACAAGCATGCTGCACACAGTTGCAGGCTGCCTGAGGCCAGTGGGTCACATTAGGCTGCCTGAGGCCAGTACGTCACATAAGGTGCAACGCATCCCGATCGATGCATGTGGCTGCTGCCTGCCATGGAGCTTGCTCGAAGCTACCACCTCTGGTGGGTGGTAGCTGCCAGGTAGCTGCCTAGGTGCACACATGGACGCATGCACGCTGTGTAGCTGGAGCACACCGCCTAGCTGCCTAGCTGCAACACACGCCCCCAAACTGCCTACCAGCAGCACACACTGCCTGCTAGCAGGTATAGCTGCTGGCCGCACACACGCACACTTCCTAGCTGCAAAACGCTGCCTAGCTGCAGCACCACTGCCTGTTAGCTGCTGGCCGCATGCACGCACACACGCTGTCTAGTTGCTTAGCTCATGCCGCCCAGCTTGAGCTGCAGCGCGCTGTCTGCTGTGAGCTCATCCGCGCACACAGGCACCCACACGCACGCTGCCTAGCCGCAGGGCTGCATGTGCGCTGCATGTGTTGTCTCATCGCGTGCACTACTGCATGCGTGCACATTGGCGAATCGCGCTGGCGACCGTCTGCGATGAGCCAAGGGGGCTGCGTAACTGGGATTTGTTGCTGACAGGCTGGTGCGTTGATGCGTAAAGAGTTTTCCAGTGTTGACCGAGTCTTGCGCAAGATGTCCGAACAGACTCGGGCAACAGTCAAATCTTTATCAGGAGCGCGACGATGGCGAGATGAGGAAGTACACACCCACGGCACATGGAACACTGGAACATTGGACACCGGCAACTCGCTAGCTACATGGCAGCCCTTTAATCCCTCGCGATTCTAAAGACTACCACTGTGGATCAGTGATTCCCTTTCCAGGAATTTCAATTGATTCTTCCACAGCCGGATTTTGCTTTGACCGCGTTGACCGTAGATCTCCTGTTGACCGTGTGTCCTCATACATAGGTCAGTTGAAAGCTGATGACGTGGTCTGTCTGACGGGCTTGCCAGACCAACAATTAACTGGAAGGGCTGAGCTGTGTGCAAGGTCAAAGTACAGCCGGACTACAGCCAAATGGCTGTGTAGAGCCGAAAAGGAAATCACCGCTGTGGATCCTGCCCCCTGTTTACTCCTTTCGTACTAGCGCATATGGCTGGTCACCCGCAGCAACCGAACTTATGATCCATGGATGTTTTTCGACTTCTGAAACGATTGCCGGGGTGTGTGCTCCAGTGAGCACAGGCATGAGCCGTAATCCAAGTTGCCCCGTGTGGTGGGGACTGTAAGAAATGTCTCTCTCTCTCCTGTTTAGCACACAGCAGCACTCCACCCCCCTAGGCTTGATGGCAGATGCGGCAGCGCACTCTACCCCCCCTAGACTTGATGCCAGGTGCGGCTGCACCAATCTGACTCCCTAAAAGGTGTGCCACGGAGAATGCCAAGCTTAAAATATTAGCTGCACTGTGACTTCTATGCTATAGCACAGTGTCGGTGTTTCGGGGCTTTCCACCCCTTTGAATGGTAGCTAGCCTCGTTAGGCAGCCCCCTCAATCCCACGCCCCGAGGGTGCGTACTGTAAACCGTCAACTGTTTCGGGGCGAATCCAAGTGCGTTTCCACGTGTGCATCCACGTGCGTATCCACGTGCGCGTAAACTCATCGATCGGGGACAGTTCATGTCCTCGCCCCCACGCGCCAGGGCGTACGGCCAGCGTACGCACGTATTTTCAAATCATACGTACGTACGTACGCTCCAGACCCAAAATACGTACGTATCGTGCAACCCTGCCGCGCGCTGGGCAGCGCCATCATTGACACGCATGTCACGGCAACCGTCAAATTTTTCAATCAATTAATCAAAATAATACAATGTTGGTCGTCACGGAATCGTGCAAACGGGAGTACAAGGGGGGCCACCGCAACTGCTGCGACTGTCACCGCCGCCGCCCTTGGAGCACTTGCTCCCCGACGTTGCGGCCCTACCACAGCCCCATCGTCTGGTCCGCGCAAGTGAATGCGGTCAAAACGTCTGGAGGCGGTCGGGGATGCGCCTCAAGCGGTGGTGGGCGCCTGAGGCGGTCGGGGTGGCAAATGAGGCGTTCGGGATGACGCCAGAGGCGATCAGGGGTGCGCCTCAGGCGGCGCCTCAGGCGGTCGGCACGCCTGAGGCGCCGCCTGATCCGCGCAAGTAAATGCGACGCCTGAGGCGCCGCCTCAGGCGTTGGGGATGTGGCAGAACAGCTGCTGCCCTCCGGCTCTTGGCCCACAAGCTTGCTAGCTCGCAACCGCGACCTGCACCACCGCCATTGCTAGCAGGCAACACAGTTCAGCGTTGAGCGCTCACGCGCCTCGGGCGTGCCTATGAAGTGAGGGCGCTCACGGCGAGCAGCAGCAGCTTGTCGCGCTGCTCGTGCCCGAGCGCCTTGACCTGCGAGCGTAGGATTCGCCGCGTGTGCTTGTCTGCGCCGCTGCCCTCCTCCACCTCCACACTGATGGCGCGCTGCAGCTGCTGCTTTGTCATGTCATGCAGCCTCATGAGGCACAGCTCACGCAGCTCGTCGAGCTGCAGGCTCTCCGCCAGCGCGAGCCACGGGATGATGTAGGTGCTCGGCGCGTCGGGGTCGGAGTGCAGCTCCTCGATCTTCTTCTTGATGAACGCCATGAGCCTCGCGAGCAGCTTTGCAAAGTCGTACTTGTGCGCCACAGGCAGCAGCGTGAAGACGCTGCCCAGCGTGAGCTTCGGCTGGTTGTGGAATGGGTACAGGCAGCTCTGCATGTAGGTCCATGTGCCGAGGCTGCCGTCCACCTCCACAGGGAATGCGATGCAGGGAGCATGCTTGTCAGCCAACCAACGGCAGGGGCAGTGTAGCAGTGTTTCTGTTAGCCACCCCGCACCCCGCAGCAACATTGGCACTTCAGCTCACCGGGATCGGGGCGTTGCCCCTCATGTCGTCCAGGGCACCGCGGAAGAATGGCGAGGCCACCTGCAGGAACTGGCTGATCACAGGAACCTCTGCACCGCACGCCAGCTTCAGCGTCATGTCGCAAGGCACGCCGTCTGCGGGGGCGCAACAGGCACACACGTGTGAGCCAGTCGCATGCGTGGCCCGCACCGTGAACCATTAACAGTTGCAAATGGCGCACCTGTGTCGACCTGGAACCTGGGCTCGCGCTCCACGGTGACGTCAACCGTCAGCACCAGCGTGTCGTTCATGAGCCAGCCAGCCGACGCGCTCCTCAGCGAAGACAGCTCAACGAAGTTGTCAAACCCCCAGCCTTCACCGTCGAACGTCTCCGTGCTGCCTGTTCCATGGTTGCCAGGCGCACAACGTCAGGCAGGCGTAAAGGGCACATGCACTGCCACGACACGCGCACTGCTCACTAGCTAGGAGCTCCTAACCTGCAGAGCTCGACTTGCTGGAGTCTGCCTGGTTGACCGCAGTTATCTTGTACTCTGCCCTTGGCTTCCACATGACGTCTTGCGCCTCTATGTAGACTGACAGGTGAGTGCCTGCTCCATCGTCGGTGCCCTCGGGATACACCTTCAACCGCCAGGTGCTGATGCCCGACTCGAAGCAGTCTGAGAGCAGCATCTCGCTCGTCAGCGTGCTGAAGTTCTCGATGCGCCACTGCAGCAAGGCATGGTATTGAATGTGCATTGGTACACAGCATGGCATGGAATTGGCACCACTTGTGTGTATCAGCATGGCGTGCGTGTGCTCCCATGCGTGGCGTTGCATGCGTCCATGCAAGTGCCGCATGGGGGCATGCCTAGGTTGCAGGCATGCCCCCATGCTCCCAGCCTGCCTGTTGGGGACCAAGCCTTACCCAGCCTGGCTGCCAAGGTCGTGTCATGTTGCATGCATTGTCGCATGAAGGGGTTGGTTGCATGGCACTGTGATTTTTTGGTCACCGCACCGTGAACGAAGCAGACCACATCGCGTCATATCCACCTCGACCGCTGCTCCCCGCCTCCATCTCCCCAGCTGTGCGCTTGTTCCCACCGGCGGTCATGTGGAGGCTCGCTCCGCCGAGCAAGCACACCACACCACGGGGACGGACCAAATCAGCGGCAAAAAGAGCCTGGAGGCACCTTTGAGCTCCCAGGGATCACCAGGGACACACAAACACATCGTGGTGTCCACACCTTTGGGGGGGATTTCAAAAAAACTTCGAAAAAAAATGCCACACAAGGGCTCTTGTCGGGCTCCTCCTTTTTGCCATAGTGGCCCCACAGGATCTCACCTACAGCAACCGCTCTTCTCTGTCTCTGAGGCTTTCAAAGGGGTGAGCCGTGGCCTTGTCTTCCTTGTGCTGAAGCCACCCCTGCGACGCACTGGAGCTCCTGCAGGAGCAGCTGCCCCCAGACCTGTGGGCGCATGCACTGGAGCAGCTCGAGGAGAAGCGGGACGTCGTGCGCGCTGCTACGTGCTGGTGGGCGGTGGGAGGAAGATGGAGAGATCCCGAGGATCAGAGGGAGAGAGTGCGGCGATGGAGGGATGGCCATGGGGCAGGGGAGCCGAGCAACAGCATGCGTGCTCCGAGCGTGTGGCAGGTGCCACCACATGTTGCCACGCGCGTGCCCCCAACCCTCTGCCGCATGCCGCAGGTCTGTAGCTCCTGTGGCGGGCGTGGGCACCATGCTCAACTAGGAGCTGTTCAATAGCTGGTGCAAACAGCGGAACGGCGTCGAGCACGGCGACGTGCCGGCCTGCGGTGGGTGTGCTCGTACACACGTGCATACAGGGGTTGGGTGTGGAGCCTGCACTGTGGTGCTGCTTGCTTGGCGCCCGCCACTACGTGGTTGGCGCTACCGTGGGCCACTTTTGTAGCTTGACCTTTTTTGGTGGGCCTCGTGCTTGCTCTCTTAAGTCCCGCTGGAGCCTTGGAACCGAACGTGTGACCACCGGCAGTGGATTGTCAAACTCTCATCATACAACACACACACACACACACACACACACACCGCTGGTGCACATGTGACCTGGCTGCCCACTCCCCTCAGTCGTGCGTGCCAACACCTGTGCTGCAGGCGGCGTGGGATCAGCCACTGAGTGGTGCTGCAAGCCGGTGCTCGCGTCATGCTGCATGGCGGTGACGGCTTGCTCACAGTAGGCAATCCCGATCTGCCCAGCGATGTGCGTGTGTGTGTGTGTGTGTGTGTGTGTTGCAACCTGGTTCGGCCATACGCCGTTAACATCCAAGGGCCCGCAACGGCTGGTGACGTGCTGAGTGCGGAGATGCGGCGGGTGGGCGAGGAGACAGGGACCGTCTGCCTGCCTCAACACCACACAGCAGGCCTATACATTACTGCTCACTGCTGCAGGTCGCTCGGGAGAGGGCGCAACGCGATCCTTGACGAGATCTTTGACAAGAAGTGGACGGAGGCAGTGCTTCTTCAACTGATTTCAATTAATTCTTGCAGCCCGCTAGCGGCCAGCACCAAAATCGGCCAAAATCGGCCCAAAACGACAAAACGGCAAAAATCGACCAAAATCGGAGAACATTGGACGGTTAACCCTCAAAAATAAATTAATAATTTCCGCCCAGAAACCGCCGTAGGCAGTAAACCGCCCAATCGAAGAAGCACTGGACGGAGGGCCGTGAGTTGGAGAGGCGCACACGACTCCTGGCGCTCCCCGAGGGCTGTTACAGGCGCGGTCGAGTACCCCCTGACTCCCCACAATGGCTGGCCTATAAACCCCGGCTGTGCCCCCACGGGGAGGAGTCAGATCTGGGGCCGTGTGCCCTGTCTAGGTCCAGCCCCGACCCACTAGGCCCCCACCACCAGTAGCGTGACCAGAAGCCAGCCACCCGTGTGTAGCGCAAGGACACAACGCCAAGCACGGTCGAATGCGCTGCCTGTAGGTGCGGCACACACGACTGAAGAATCCATCATTAGCAGCAGCATACGCAACGAGCTGCTGATATCTACGTTACTCCAGAGACTCGGTTACGTGGCGACAGCTGACCCGTGCGCATCGCTGTTGCCGTCATTAACACAAGCCGGCTTGCAGCGCACACCCACACCCGTGCAGCTGGGCGGCTAGCTGCGAACGGGGCGGCTGCTGCGGCGAGGCTGGTGTCCGCCTGTTGATCTCTTTCCAAATCGTTTTTTTTTTACAGTTTTACATGTGGCGCCCGGAGGCCCCTCCAACTAGTAGAATCGGCAGGAACCTTGCGCCAAGTTGCGTGGGGGTGTCTTTTGAGCCCCCCCCCTCCCCCGGGGGGGCCCCCTTGCCGCCTCGGCCACCACAACCACTGCCACTTCTATTTGGTAGGCTGGCGCGCTGCGTGGCCTTGCGGGCTCTACTAGTAGAGCTCCCCTAGACGTAGAGTCTAGGCCCCAACTCACACCCTGGGGTCCTGCGGCCGCAAGCATGTAAAAGCTGTACAAAAAAATTCCGCTACCACCGGTCCCGTTGGGACCGTCACCAACAGCTGCAATTGCCCTCCCCCCTGCGATATTGCTCCTGCCCTCTGGCTTGATCTCAGTGCCGAGGTTGCAGCCCACAAGCATAGGCTTTTTTCAGTTTTTACATGTATGCGCCCGGAGGACCTTGGGGCGTGCGTTAAGGCCTAGACTACACGTCTAGGGGAGCTCTAATAGTAGAACCCGCACACATGGTAGCTAGCCTCGTTAGGCAGCTCCCTCAATCCCACGCCCCGAGGGTGCGTACTGTAAACTGTAAACAGTAGAACCCGCAAGGCCACGCAGCGCGCCAGCCCACCAGACAAGCATCGGCATGATGTGATCGCCACCGCCACCGGCTCCACCGTCATCGCCAGCGTGGAACAAAGGGCTGCGTTGAGCGCTCACGCGCCTCACCACACGAGCCTCCTATGCCAGGGCATTCATGGCGAGCAGGAGGAGCTCATTACTGACGTCATTCCCCAAAGCCTTGACCTGCGTGCGAAGGACGCGCCGCGTGTGCGTGTCTGCGCCGCTGCCCTCCTCCACCTCCACGGTGATGGCTGCCAGCAGCTACTCGTTTGTCGTGCCCCTCAGACTGTTGAGACACAGCTCACGCAGCTCGTCCAGCTGCAGGCGCCCCGCCAGAGCGAGCCATTGGATGATGTAGGCGCCGGGAGCATCGGGGTCAGTATGCAGCTCCTCGCTGCTCTCCTCGGCAAAGGCCATCAGCCGTTTGATCAGCTTTGCAAAGTTGTACTTGTGCGCCACCGGCAGCAGAATCTGGACGCTGCTCAGCGTTAGCTTTGGCTGGTCATGCAGCAGGTACAAGTAGCTTTGGATGTAGGTCCACGCGCCGAAGCTGCCGTCCACCTGAGGAAAAGGATGCAATGCAACGAGGATGCTGGTCAGCCAACCAACTCCAGGGACAGTGTATCAATGATGATGATGAACGTTACAGTCAGGGACACCTCTAAAGGCGTATACGACCGAATAGCAACATTGGCACTGCAGCTCATCGGGATCGGTGCACAGCCCCTCATGTCGTCCAGAGCGCCGCGGAAGAACGGCGAGGCCACCTGCAGGAACTGGCTTATCACAGGCACCTCTGCACCGCACGCCAGCTTCAGCGTCATGTCGCAAGGCACGCCGTCTGCGGGGGCGCAAGACACGAGCAAACGTGAGCCCATTGCATGCTTGGCGGCACAGGCTGAACCGATAAATGCGGCATATGGCACACCTGTGTCCACCTGGAACCTGTCCTCGCGCTCCACAGTCATGTTGACCGTCAGCCCCAGCGTGTCGTTCGCAAGCCAGCCGGCCGCCGCGTTCCTGAGCGCAGACAGCCTGAGGAACTTATTAAAACCCCAACAGGCATCGTTGAACGTCTCTGTGCTGCCTGTGTCATGGTTGCCATGCGCACAACGTCAGACAGGCGGTAACGAGCACAAGCACTGCCACAACACGCGCACTCCTCACTCACCCTCAGAGTTGGACTGCTGGCATCTGCCTGGTTGACCGCAGTTATCTTGTACTCTGCCCTTGGCTTCCACATGTCGTCCTGCGCTTCTAGGTAGACTGAAAGGTGAGTGCCTGCTCCATCGTCGGTGCCCTCGGGGTGCAAACTCAGTCGCCAGGTGCAGATGCCCGCCTCGAAGCCGGCTGAGAGCAGAACCTCGCTCGTCAGTGTGCTGAAGTTCTCGATGCGCCACTGCAGAAGCATGGCATGGCGTTTTTTGGAATTGGCATTGGTACACAGGCACAGCATGGCATGGATTTGGCACCAGCATGTGAATCAGTATTGCGTGCGTGTGCTCCCATGCATGGGTACAGTGCATGGCGCCGCATGGGGGCATGCCCGGCTGCGGCATGGCGGCATGCTGCCAGCCTGACTGGGATGCCTGCAGGCTGCCAGGTCTTGCCATACTGTTGCCTGCCGCTGTGTACGCCGCACCGTGAACGAAGCAGACCACATCGCGGCGTCTCCACCTCGACCGCTGCTCCCCGCCTCCATCTCCACAGCTGTGCGCTTGACCCCACCGGCGGTGGCCATGTTTTTTGGCCAACAGACTCGAAGCCACGACTCACCAGGGCCCGTCACACTTTACAAATATTCGTACGAAGCTGTCCCGTCTGCTTCATCCTGTGTCCGTCTGCTTCATCCCATGTCCCTGCGCCCTTCGGTTGCGGTCCCGCGAGGGCCGCAGCTGCCTTCTCTCATGCAGCGGCTCGGCGTGCGTGGCCAGGGACTGAGCACTCGAGTGACCTCGACTGCCCCTGCCAAGCCACCGCCTGACCACCTCGACTGCCAGCTGTCCTACTATGAGCTACTGCAGCTTCCCAGGGCGGCGAGCCGCGAGGTGGGCGGCGGGGGGCAGGGTGGGAGCTGGGGCCGTGTGCGAAGGCGACACGCATGGTGCAAGGCTGCATGCATGCAGTGCAAGGTTTGCAAGGTTCGCAAGGGCCGCACGCACACGCACATGCATGCCGAGCGCAAGGAGACCTGCGCACGCACACACACACATGCATGTCATGCCTGTGCCCTCTTTGTGCAGAGCGTGCGCAAGGCGTACGAGCGTCTGGTGCGGCCGGCGCTGCGGCAGGAGCCGTACAGCGACGACGCTTTGTTCAGCCGCGCCGTGATCCTAAAGACCGCGGCGGAGACGCTGCTCGACCTTGAAGCGCGAAGGTGTGTGCGTGCGTGTACGTGTGTTTGTGTGTGTGTGTGCAGAGCGTGCAGCCCGTCTTGTGCACGGGAGTCTCTTCACTGCCTCGGCCTCCAGCTGACAGAGCAAAAGTGCAGCGAAACAACACCATGGCCGTCCCGCGCGTGACAAGGGGTTGTGCTGTGTTATGGGGGCTGCCAGCGCGCGGCAGGCATGCACAGTGGGTGCGCTTACACATGCGCGCACACACACACACACACACACCCAATCCCCTCCCGCGCACCCCCTCCCCCGCACGCACACACGCAGGACATACGACGCACGCACCGCCAACCTCGGCCACCTGGGCCTGCGCGTGTCGGCCGAGGACCTGCCTGGTGCTCTGGCGCTCATGCAGGTGTGTGTGTGTGTCTGTGTGTGTGTGTGTGTGTGTATGTGTGTGTGTGTAGTGGTGGCCGGGACCATCGCGTGTCGAACGAGTCGCTGCCTGGTGCTCTGGCGCTCATGCAGGTGTGTGTATGTGTGTGTGCTGTGTGTGTGTGTGTGTGTGGTAATGGCTGGCAGGCACAGGAACCTGCAGCTGGAGTGCAAGTTTTTGTAGGCATTCATGGCTGGCAAGCACGGGGATCGGTCCTCTAGATAGATAGAGAGCGCGCATACACGGGGGCCACAGACGGCGAGGGGGAGGAGCGGAACGCGCCCAACTCCGCATGCATGCGCACACTCACTGAATGTGCTCCCCTCCCCGCCTCCTCAGCATTCGGGCAAGACCGAGCAGGTTGTCATGCGGGTGCATGCGCCTCGTGCATGACGTGCATGCGCACCCGAACTAAACGCGACGGCCGCCCGCCTGCCCGAAGTCGCGCAGCAGGACAGAGCAGGTCATCAGCCTGGCGCAGCGCCTGTCATCTCCACCCGCATGTGCCCACGGCAACGGGCTCAAGGAGCATGCATGCACGCCCTTCCCAAGAAGAGCCCTGTAATGTCCCGCCTGCCCGCAGGAGCTGGGTCAGACCCAGAGCAGGTCATCAGCCTGGCGCAGCGCCTGCCACCTCCACCCTCGTGCACATACGGCTGCAGGCTTAAGGAGCACGCGCGCACGCCCTTCCCGAGAGGAGCCCTGTAACGCCCAGCCTGCCCGCAGGAGCTGGGCCAGACCCAGAGCAGGTCGTCAGCCTGACGCAGCGTCTGCTCTCATCTGCACCCTCGTGCGCCTACAACTGCAGGCTCAAGGAGCATGCTCGCACGCCCTTCCCGGGAGGAGCCCTGTAATGTCCCGCCTGCCCGCAGGAGCTGGGCCAGACCCAGAGCAGGTCATCAGCCTGGCGCAGCGCCTGCCACCTCCACCCTCGTGCACACACGGCTGCAGGCTTAAGGGGCACGCGCGCACGCCCTTCCCGAGAGGAGCCCTGTAACGCCCAGCCTGCCCGCAGGAGCTGGGCCAGACCCAGAGCAGGTCGTCAACCTGGCGCAGCGTCTGCTCTTATCTGCACCCTCGTGCGCCTACAACTGCAGGCTCAAGGAGCATGCACGCACGCCCTTCCCGGGAGGAGCCCTGTAATGTCCCGCCTGCCCGCAGGAGCTGGGCCAGACCCAGAGCAGTCATCAGCCTGGCGCAGCGCCTGCCACCTCCACCCTCGTGCACACACGGCTGCAGGCTTAAGGAGCACGCGCGCACGCCCTTCCCGAGAGGAGCCCTGTAACGCCCAGCCTGCCCGCAGGAGCTGGGCCAGACCCAGAGCAGGTCGTCAACCTGGCGCAGCGTCTGCTCTTATCTGCACCCTCGTGCGCCTACAACTGCAGGCTCAAGGAGCATGCACGCACGCCCTTCCCGGGAGGAGCCCTGTAATGTCCCGCCTGCCCGCAGGAGCTGGGCCAGACCCAGAGCAGTCATCAGCCTGGCGCAGCGCCTGCCACCTCCACCCTGCTCTCATCTTCAGGCATCTCCGTCTCCGCATGCATGCGCACGCTAGCCTGACACCCCCGCCCGCCCTCGCCCTTCGCAGGAGCTGGGCCAGACCGAGCAGGTGATCAGCCTGGCGCAGCGCCTGCTCGCGACTGCACCAGAGGCACCAGAGGCACCCGACGTGGCGACGAGCCTGGTTCTAGCGCTGTACGATCGAAGCGGTGCGCAAGCAGGGCTTAGGGCGTTTAGCGGGTTTAGCGGGTCTTAACTCCTAAGGGGGTTTAGGTTGAGGTTTAGGGGCTGTTGCGGGGGGGGGGCAGGATTCAGCATGAGATGCCGGACGTGGCGACGAGCCTGGCTCTGGCGCTGTGCGATCAAAGCGGTGCGCAAGCAGGGTTTAGGGGGTCTAAACCCTGAAGGTGGTGTATGTCGAGGTTTAGGGGCTGTTAGGGGGGGGGATACGACTGGCCCGGCTCCTGCTAGACTGCTCCTCGGTGGAACACTTCAGGAGCGGCTTGCCCGGCGCTGCCATGGCTTGGCGAGTAGCCGCGGCGCTGCCGCGGCCCGTGCTGGGAGACGGCCCTTATCCTCCCCCCATGCAGGACGCCATGCGGCACCGATCTCGACGAGTTGATCGACGAGCGGAGGAGCTGGCGCCCGTCAATGCATGCTGGACATTGGTCAAGATGGCTGCCCGTGGAGGCGGGCTACCATCACGGCTTCAGCGGTGGCGACCGCCGAGGCAACACAGAGTCAATCCGCTTCACCAATCGCAGCGTTCGTCACAGCGCTCATCCTCGGGGTCGCTCGTCTGCCGGTGACTGGCGTTGGAAGGTCTTCAGGCAGCCTCCATGACAACTCTGTCGTCCATGCACCCCTGGAGGGTGGGACCTGGCCATGCATGAGGCATGGGGTGCCGGCTGAGCCCCATGCAAAAGAGAGCTGGACAGCCATGCACTGCCAGGCGGGGACCGTTCCAGTCAGCGCCAGTCGGCTCTGCCGGCTTGACTGGCCACAAGGCCACTACTGTGACCCTGAGGAAGGTCCTCTCCTATATGCTCCTTGCCAGACATGTCTCTCAGAGACCGCTGTTTGGGGTCGTCTAGCCGGCGGGAGCGGTAGTCTATCGGCCGGGAGCCGGCGGTACTCTAGTACTTTAGTGTGCTGGAGTATCGGCGGGTGTCTCTAGTAGAAGAGCAGCCTGCTTAGCTGGAAACCCCGTGTTACTGTTACTGTTACAGGGGGGGGGGTCCAGGATTCGGCATGAGACGCCGGACGTGGCGACGAACTTGGCTCTGGCGCTGTGCGATCGAAGCGGTAAGCAAGCAGGTTGTAGGGTGAACCACAGGGTGTTCAGTTTTTAGGGTCGAGTTTTTGTTTTCTAGGGGTCGAGGGTTTGGGGCAATGTTTTAGTTTGAGGCGTTTGGAGTCGGATTCGGGAACCGTGGAGTCGGAGCTTCGGTCAAATGGCCCTAGGAAATCAATTTAAGCTCCTGAAAACGAAATCACTGGTTGGGGGGTCAAGGATTCAGCATGCGACGCTACACGTGGCGACAAGTCTGGCTCTTTTGCTAATCAACAGACTTATTCTCTTGGTTTGGCTCTGGCGCTGTCCGATCGAAGCGGTGCGCTTGCAGGTTATAGGGTAAACTGTTGGGTTTGAAGTGTCGAGTTTTTTTTGTTTTTAGGGGTCGAGGGTTGGGGGCCAAGGATTCAGCATGCGACGCTACACGTGGCGACGAGCCTGGCGCCTTGTGACTAAAGCGGTGCGTGGTTGAAACAACGTGCGGGCTCGTGCCCTCGGTTGGGAACACCACGCACTTTCTCACCCCCCACTGAACGGTTCCCTCCCCCGGGCTCGTGCCCTCGGTTGGGAACACCACCAACTATCATGCAGCGGCCTCTGGCCACCCTCTGGCCACCCACTCGCGCGCTCGCCCACCCACCCATCCACGCACTCGCCTACTGAACGACCCCCCACCCGACCCCCCACCCACTCTATGACACAGCGGCCGCGCTGTCCTCTGGCCGTGTGCGCGACGGCTGCAGGGACCTGGAGGCTGCGCTGGCGCTGCTGCGCAGGTGGGTGGTGGTGGGGCAACTCACTTTTGGGGGGAGGGGGGGGGGTGAAGCTGCCCCATGTAGATGATGATGAGAGTTTTACAATCCACTGCCGGCGGTCACACGTTCGGTTCCAAAGCTCCAGCGGGACTTAAGAGAGCAGGCACGAGGCCCACCAAAGAAAGGTAAAGCTACAAAGGTAGCCCACGTGGGGCTACCCACGGCGTGGCGGGCACCAAGCAAGCAGCATCACGGTGCAGGCTCCACACCCAACCCCTCCAGTGGCCGGAGGATAGGCCCAAGGTATAAAACCATGAAGGGACCAGAAAGCCCTCCCCCAAACCAGTGGAAGCGGGGCTGGTAGCACACCCGCCGCAACACTCAACTCAGCGACCACAGCACACCCGCCAGCGCACGCATATGACGTCACCTCCCCTCACAGACCCCCCCAGGGGCCTATGATGTCTTGTTCAGAGTGAGCCCGCCGTCCACCACTCCAACGAAGGGGTGGGTCGGGCCCACCACACCCGCCCATCCTCGCGGCACCACGCCGCCCGCAGCAAAAGACGCCAGCGCGTCCCACAGATCAATCGTTGCCAGCGCCCTGATAGAGGACCTGACCATATGGAGGACCTGCCGCAAATATTGCGTGCCGCCTGCTCTCCAAGCCCACCGTCGGGCACCCTGCATGCACACCCTGAACGTGCACCCGCATGCCGCGTACACGTGACGCCGCATGCATGTGCCCCCCTGCATGCACACCCTGAACGTGCACCCGCATTTAGCCTCTTCCCCGCAGATACAGGATATATCCCTTGCACTCCTGACAGCTGCCGGCCTCTTTCCTAGGGTCTAATGCGCCATCAAAGGCGTCCGACGGACTGTAAATCGACCATCCCTTGCACTCCATGCTCAGCCATCGGGCGCCCTGCGTACGCATCCCGCGCGCCGCGCACGCGTGACCCCGCATGCATGTGCCCCCCCCACCTTCCTCCTCCTCACTCACCCCCTCTTATCCTCTTCCCCACAGATATGCCGTGTATGCGTGACCCCGCATGCATGTGTCACTCACCCCCTCTTATCCTCTTCCCCACAGATATGCCGTGTATGCGTGACCCCGCATGCATGTGTCCCCCCCCCCCCCCCTCCCCTCCCCCCTCCCTCCCCCCTCTCCCCTCCCCCTCCCCCTCCCCTCCCCTCCCTCCCCCTCCCCTCCCTCCCCTCCCCTCCCCCTCCCGTGCGCGCATCCCTCGTACCACGTACACGTGACCCTGCATGCATGTGCCCCCCTCCCCCCCCAAACACACCCGTCCACACCCACCTACTCGCAGGTACGGCGTGTCCCCCGCGCTCCAGGCCCAGCTATCGGGCACCCTGTGCACGCATCCCGCATGCCCCGCGTATGCGTGCTCCCGCACACAGGTGCATCCCCCCCCTCCCCACCCCCCGCACCCGTCCACACCCACCTACTCGCAGGTACAGCGTGTCCCCCGCGCTCCAGGCCGAGCTATCGGGCGCCCTGTGCGCGCACGCAACTCGCAGGTACAGCGTGTCCCCCGCGCTCCAGGCCGAGCTATCGGGCGCCCCCTTCTCCCTTTCCTCGCAGACACGGCGTGTCCCCCGCGCTCCAGGCCCAGCTATCGGGCGCCCTGCGCGCGCACGCGCCGAGCCACCTGCTGGAGCTGCTGGCACAGCCACTGAAGGTAAACTTCCCCCCAGCGAGTTCACTGCACATCCAGGGTTGAAGGTTTTTAAGTTTAGGGATTTAGGGTTTAGGGTTCTAGGGTGTTGGGGTTTAGGGTTTCATCCTGTCGGGCAAGAGAGCAATTAACAGACAAGTCAGAACCTGGTGTCATTTTGCCTCGTCGCCTCGTTACGCCTCGTCCTACTCCGACTCAGCGAGTCTTACTATAACGGCTAAAGCAGAAACTGCACTCCCCAACCTGACTGCTCAACCTGCAGCCTACCACATTCTCAACCCCAACGCGACGCCTCGCGCGCCCCCCGACCGCCTTGGGCGCCCACCACCGCCCTAAGTGCACCCCCAAAAGCGTCGGGCGGTACGACTGCCTTGACTTGCGCGCCTCAGGCGTTAGTGTTAGTTGCCCTGCCTTGACTTGCCCCTACCACAGCCCCCGATGTTGTTATCCTGACCGTTCAAGCTATGCAACACAATTCGCGTGAATTTGTAACAAAGCCATTTCACTGTGGGTGTAGCTTGTACCGCCGGGGTAACAATATAGGGCCTGTGGTAGGGTGCGCGCCTCAGACGTGGTAGGGCCGCTGCATCACGATGCCCCCCCGTCCCCTCCCCAACGACGTGCCCCCTGCGCAGCTGGACGCGGCGCACGACACCGCGGCCACTGCGCGCGCCGCCACCGCGGCCGCCGCGCGCGTCAAGGGCCTCCGGCTGCTGACCTCCGTGCTGCGCTCTCCAGGCATCTACCTCAAGGGCACCACCGCTGTCGCCGCCGCCAGCACGCCCAACAACGACGGCGGCGCCAGCAGCGCCAGCAGCAATAGCGCCAGCAACGACAACAACAGCAGCAACGACAGCAACGATAGCAACGACAGCAACACCGGCAACGTTGACACCGCAAGCAGCGTCAGCAGCAGCGCTGGGACCTCCTATCCGCCCATAGCCTCTGCGGTGCCGAGTATCCAGACCGCGCTGGACGAGTTGCTTGTGCAGGTGTGTGTGTGTGTTTAGGTGGGTGGGTGTACGGAGGGGGGGGTCTCAAAGCGACGAGTGGTCACGTGTGTGTGTGTGTGTGTGTGTGTGTGTGTGTGTGTGTGTGTGCGTCAGTGTGCATGTGCGTGTGCGTGTGCCATTGCGGCAAGTGGTCACCGGCTCGTAGCGACGACGCCGAGTGGTCACCGCTGTTGGCAGACGCCCCATTATCCATGTGACAATCTGGGGTGGAATGGAACGTGCGAGGGGGGCGGGGGGAGGGGTCTTGAGGTTATGCGCAAAGAGGTGGGAACAGGTGGGATTGCGTGCAAACAGGCACGCATGCCCTTCCCACGCGGTAGCGGCAGCGGCACAGACGCAGCCATACGGCGGCGCACAGCAGTCACGTCAGTTCTCTTCATCTCCCTCTCTCTCTCTCTCTCTCTCCTTTAAATCTCTGTCTCTATCTGTCTGTTTCCCTCTCTCACTTACTCTCACGGTCTCTCTTAAGTCTCTGTACCTCAAAACTCTCTGTACTTCTAAACTCTCTGGCTCTCCAGAGAGACAGAGAGACAGATGTCTCTCTGTCGGTTTCTCTTTCTCAATCTCACTCACTAACTCCTCTCTCTCAATCTCATGCCCACTCTCACTCTCACATGCGGTCGGAGCCCTCATGCTCGCCGACTCATGGCAGCTAGGAGGACTCCTAATTACGGCTAGGAGGACTCCTTATGAGCAGCTTGAACTCGTCCCCTCTTTCTCTCCCTCTCTCTCTCTCTCTCTTTCATTCTCTCCATATCTCCCTTTCTCCCTCTCTCTTCTATCTCTCTCCGTCGTCTCCCTCTCTACCTCACTCTCTCTCCGCCTCCAGGCGCCCCAACTCATGACTGCTAGTGAGCAGATCCACCTCGTCTACACCCCCCTCTCTGTCTCCTTCTCTCCCTCTCTCTCCCTTCCTCTCTCTCCCTATCTCTCTCCCTATCTATATTCATCTCCCTCTCTCTCTCTCTCTCCAACTCTCCAACTCTCTATCTCCTTGTCTCTCTCCTTTCTTCTCATTCTTCCCCCCCCTCTCTCTCTCATTCCCTCTCTACCTCTGCCTCTCACTCTCACTCTCTCTCTCTCCCTCTCTCTCTCTCCCTCTCTTCTCACTCTTTCTCACTCCGTCTTCCTCTCTCTCTCTCTCTCTCTCTCTGTGTCCATAGGCGCGCCAAGTCACGACTGCGAATGAGCAGATCGACCTCGTCCCCTCTCTGCCTCTGTCTCTCCCTCTCCCTCTCTCCCTCTCCATCTCCCTCTCTTACCACTCAGTCTCCCTCTCTCCCTCCTTCCCTCCCTCCACAGGCGCGCCAAGTCATGACTGCGAATCAGCAGATCGACCTCGTCTCCTCTCTGCCTCCCACTCTCACTCTCTCTCTTTCTCTCTCCCTCTCTCTCGCTCCCTCTCTTCTCAATCTTTCTCACTCTGTCTTCCTCGCTCTCTCTCTCTTGGTGCCCCCAGGCGCGCCAAGTCATGAATGCTTATGAACAGATCGACTTCGTCCTCTCTCTGCCTCTGCCTCTTACTCTCACTCATTCTCCCAATCTCTCTATCTGTCTCCACAGGCGCGCCAGCTCATGACCGCTAATGAGCAGATTGAACTCGTCTCCGAGCTCCGTGCATGCGAGCTGCAGCCGGCAGGCACTGGGTACGACACCGCGCTGGCGCTGCTTGCCGAGGGATATGCGACCGGGCAGGTGTGTGTGTGTGTGTGTGTGTTTGTGTGTGCAGCCGGCAGGCACTGGGTATGACACTGCGCTCGCGCTGCTTGCCGATGGATATGCAACCGGGCAGGTGTGTGTGCGTGTGTGTGTGTGTGTTGAACAATGACATGCGCTGGCGCTGCTTGCCGAGGGATATGCGACTGGGCAGGTGTGCGTGGGTACGTGGGTGTGCGCGTGTGTGCGTGTGTGTGGGTGCATGTGTGCGTGTGTGTGGGTGTGGGTGTTCGTTTGTTTGCGTGTGTTGTCGAGCCATTGGGCCTTTACAACTCACATGTAGGCGTTTGTCGAATGTATGCAGACGTGAATGGTAAACCGCGTCTACGTGACATCCTGGCACACACACCCTAACACAAAGGCCCACAACCACACACACACGTGCACGCCACACACACGCGCACACACAAAACACACACACACACAGAGATCGTTACAGAGAACTCTGCACGGCAGACCTAGATAGGCTGTTTCTAGTCATCAATTGAGGAGATTCCGTTTGAAGGCGGGAGACTAACCGTGCGCCAGCAAGATGGTGAACAACCTCATTCGTAAAGCAGTGGGGGAAAGGGGCAGTGGCGGGTCATTGACGGCTGTGTTCGTCAATCCGCCTCGACTGAGTTTAAACTAGGTGTCGGCAGAAGGACTTCCACAGTTGTGGAAATCATGCGAAGATGATCCACTCGGTGGTGACTCGCTGTCGGCAGAAGGACTTCCACAGTTGTGTCGCGTGTGAAGTTGAAGAGATGGATGTTTGCGGAGGGCGTAGAACGTGACGGAGTGGGCGCAAAAGTCACCGGCGTGAGCCGGAAGAAGGTGATGGCGCCGCCGGCATAGAGCGAAGTCGTGTCCGAACAGCGGTATTCGTGCAAGTGGGAGGCAGTGGGAGGGAGGCAGCGGGAGGGTAGTCGGAGGGAGAGGGGGAGGCGCGGGGGAGGGTTAGGGAGGGGCGAGGGGCACAAGATGGAGTGGGGTGCAGCGGACACATGCACACACACACACATACGTACACACACAAAACTCGTACGCAGGCGCACCTCTTCCACCGCGCCGACGCGCGATCCTCTCCACGATAACAGCGCACACATCCCCCCCCCCCCCGCAACCACGACCACTACACAAAGGCCCCCCCCCACACACACACTCGCATGCAGGCACACCTCGTACACCGCGCCGACGCGATCCTCTCCTCGATCGAAGCGCGCTCCTCCTCCCCCCCGCCGCCTTCCACCGACAAGAACAGTGGAATCGACGGGAGCGGTGGGTTTGGCGAAGGCGGCGGGTGGCGCCCGCGCGGCGCGCCGCGAGCGGTCTCTCTGCCGCCGCCCCCGCCCTCGCCCGTGGGCCTCGAGCGCGCCGCGGCCGCGCTGCTGCTCGGGGAGCCCGCGGCCGCGATGCGCGCACTCGGGCTCGGGGGCGGCGCGCGCGTGGCGGCCGACCCGCAGGTCGCTGCATTTGTGAAGGCAGGTCCGGGGGTTTGTGCGTGTGTGTGTGTGTGTGTGTGTGTGTGTGGGGAGGGGGCACAAGGGAGAAAGTAGCTGCTCGGGCTCGGGGGCGGCACGCGCGTGGCAGCCGACCCGCTGGTCGCTGCGTTTGTGAAGGTGGGTCCGGGGGGTTGTGCGTGTGTGTGTGTGTGTGTGTGTGTGTGTGTGTGTAGCGAGGAGGCGCAAGGGAGAAAGTCGCTGCTCGGGCTCGGGGGCGGCGCGCGCGTGGCGGTCGTCCCGCAGGTCGCTGCGTTTGTGAAGGGGAGGATCTGGGGGGGGTGGACGGATGTGCGCGTGTTTGTGTGCATGTGTGTGTGTGTGTGTGTGTGCGTTGGGAGGGCGGGTGGAGTAGAGCGCCAGCTGCGCGCGCTCGGGCTCAGTGGCGGCGCGCGCGTGACGGTGGACCCGCGATCTGCTGCGTTCGTGACGGTGACTTGAGCGTGTCTTTGCGCGTGTGTGTGTGGCTGTGGATGGGGGGGGAGGCGGGCTTCTCCTTTACACACTGACACACGCACAGACATGCACACACACTCGCACACACACACACAGACGCACACACAAACACACATAAATACATATACAGGTCCCATACGCCAACGTAGGCGTCCGACGGACTGTGAATTCGACCAGACACGCACACACACACCCAGACACACACGCACGCACACACACACAGGAGAACCCGCCTGACTGTGGCATCCTGCTGCCACGCTTCTTCACACACACGCACACACACGCGCACACACACGCACACACAGGAGAACTCGCCTGACGGCGACGACCTGCTGCCAGGCGTGCTACTGCTTGTGACGCGCTGGTGCGATGAGGCGCTGCTGCCCAGGTGTGTGTGTGTGTGTGGGTTCTGTGCTGCTGCTGGTGCTGCAGCCCAGGTGTGTGTGTCTTTGTCTGGTGCTGCTTGTGGCGCGCCTCTGTGACGAAGCACTGCGACCCAGGGGGTGTGCGTGTGTGTGTGCCCATGTGTGTGCGTGTGTGTGCGTGTGTTGTGCTCGCCTGGCTTATGTGCACGATGGTGGTGTGCGCTGATCCCGGTGCCCCGTGTGCGTGTGCTCCCCTCCCACACACACCTTCACCCTCACGCACACAGCTTCCGTGAGCTGCACGGCACACACACACACACACATGCACACATACAGCAGCTACGCCTCGTGCTCTGCATTGGCAGACACACACACATATGCACCCCTCCCCCCACTCACTCACACACCCCTCCCGTCACTCACACAGCTTCCGTGAGCTGCATGGCATGCACACACGCACACAAAACACACACACACACACACACACACACACGCGCACGCACACACACACACAACTACAGCAGGTGCACCTCGTACTCTGCATTGGCAGACACACACACACACATATGCGCACCCCTTCCCCTACTCACACACCTCCCGTCACTCACGCACACAGCTTCCGTGAGTTGCACGGCACACGGCTGAATCTGGACGCTTGGTTTGGGCGGCCGCGCGTCATGCTCTTTCTGAAGGTGGGCTGATGATGATGATGATGGATTTTACAGCCTGTGTGACAACATTAACGATGTATTATACCTGTTTCGGCGCTAGCGCCCGACACTTAAACTCAGTTTCAGGCTGAAACTGGCTGGCTACCTGGTAGGGGTGTGAATAAACCCCCACGGGTTAGTTGTCCGGTTGGGCGAGTGGGTGGGGTGTTGTTGGTCGGTTGTTTGAATAAACCCCCACGGGTTAGTTGTCCGGTTGGGCGAGTGGGTGGGGTGTTGTTGGTCGGTTGTTTCATTTGTGGGTGGGTGGGTGGGTGGTTTGAGCGGCCACGCGTGTCGTGCACTATCTGGAAGGTGGGTTCGTTGTTCGGCTAGTTGTACCGATGGGTGGGCACGCGAAGGGGGTCATATGTCGGAACCAGCCAGTGGCCCGACATCTCGATTTCCGACTTTCCAAATCCCTGGTATGAGGGTCAGAGCGGGCCCCTCCGAGCCCGCTCTGCCTCCGTCTCGAGTGGCCCAAGTTTCTGTCACAGGCCCTACCACATTCCAAACGCCTGAGGCGGCGCCTCAGGCGGCGTATTTCCGTGCGCGGATCAGGTGGCGCCTCAGGCGCGCCAACCGTCTGAGGCGCCGCCTCAGGCGCACCCCTGATCGCCTCAGGCGCCGCCTCGGGCGTCATCCCGACCGCCTCAGGGGCCACCCCGACCACCGTAGGCGCCCACCACCGCCTGAGGCGCATCCCTGACCGCGTCGGGCGTTATGGCCGCTTTCACTTGCACGGATCAGACGACGGGGCTGTGGTAGTGAGGCCGGTCACAATGGGTTTGGTGGGTGCAGTTGCGCCGTTGGCTGCTGGTTGGTTGGGCGTCCGCAGGTGTCGGGGCGTGGCGGGCGCGCGCTTGCTCGCGCATGTTTTGTTCGGTGTAGCATTTCACACCCGTGTGTGTTCAAGCCACAGGATTACTTACCTACACGTATCAGTAGCCTCTGCTGCCGCCACGGTGGAGGTCTAGGGGACACGATCCCGTGGGCCTGTGAACCTCGGCCGTGCCCCCACGTTGAGGAGTCAGACCTGGGGGCCGGGTGCCCTGTCTAGGTCCAGTCCCGACCCACTAGCCCCCCTCCAACAGGAGCCAGCGACCCGTATGTAGTGCTCGGGCGCTATACGCCGAGCGAATACGCTGCCTGTTAGGAGCGTTACATGTGACTGTAAAATCCATCATCACCAGGATTGTCCGCAGGTGTGGGGCGCGACGAGCGCGCGAACCGCATTCACACCCCACCAGTGATTATATTTTCAGTTTTTTCGTTATTTTCTGGGAGTCGGCGCGTGGACCAACGTCCCGTTGACTGCCTTGACCGCTGACTTAGCGTTGACCGTTGACCATCAAACATGGGATCGTCAGACCATCAAGCAACTTCGTTGGCTGAGCTCTTTATGGCGGGATCGTCAGAAGCCAAATGCCTTGCAATGGCTCCCAGGAGCCCAAAACAAAATGAATGCACCCCACACGCAGCTGCTGTGGCTGTGGCACCCGACACCCCACCGTCACCTTTCGGCCCCCCCCCCCCACACACGCACCATCCACACATCCACACCTCAGGTGCGGGGCGTGGCACGCGCGTGCTCGCCGCTCGTTTGTGCTCACGCACTTCCTCCTCGTGCGGCATCGACACCAGGCACCACACACACACAACATTCACACATTCGCACATTCACACATGCACACTTCACATTCATACCTCAGGTGTGGGGCGTGGCGAGCGCGTGCGAGCCACTTTTGGCGCTCACGCACTTCCTTCTCGTGCGGCTGCCGCAGCTGCTGGCGGCAGCTGTGGCTGCTGTTAGGGTGCGCGTGGCGCAGCTGCATGTGAGTGTGTGTGTGTGTGTGTGAGGGATCGGGATGGGACAGGCCCCTGTGAATGGGCTTGCATACACATCACACGCACACCACACACATACGCACACACACACACACAACACACACGCTCCCTGCCAGGTCGATTCGCACGCCGTGCGGGCGCAAGCACCGAGGCCGCCTCGCTATCGTCCGCTGTGAATGGGCTTGCGTACACACCACGCGCACACACACAAACGCACACACGCACACACACACACACGCACACACAAACACACACACACACCACACACACACACACACTCTCTGCCAGGTCGAGTCGCTTGGCTGGGGGGGGGGTTGACTGGGGGAGGTTTTCGGGGGTAGGTGGCCAAGCGACTTAGTCTCTTGGCTTCTAGAATAATGATCAATATAATCGTGCCTCTGAAGGCGGAGGCACCGAGGCCGCCCCACCATCGTCCGATGTGAATGGGCTTGCGTGCACACCACGCTCACACACACCACACACAAACGCACACACACACACACACACACACACACACACACGCGCACACACACACACACACACACACGCTCCCTGCCAGGTTCAGTTGCGTGCCTCTGAAGGCAGAGGCACTGAGGCCGCCACACCATCGTCCGCTGTGAATGGGCTTGCGTACACACCACGCTCACACACACCACGCACACGTGCACACAAACACGCACCCACACATGCATGCGTGCACACACACGCTCCCTGCCAGGTCGAGTCGCGTGCCTCTGAAGGCAGAGGCACTGAGGCCGCCATACCATCGTCCGCTGTGAATGGGCTTGCGTACACACCACGCTCACACACACACCACACACACACACACATACAAACACACACGCTCCCTGCCAGGTCGAGTCGCGTGCCTCTGGAAGCGGAGGCACCAAAACAGCCTCGCTATCGTCCACTGTGAATGGGCTTGCGTACACACCACGTGCACACACACCATACACACATGCACACACACACACCACAGACACACCTGCATGCGTGCACGCACACGCTCCCTGCCAGAACGAGTCGCACGCGCCGTTGCAAGTGCAGGCACCAAGGCCGCGTGGTCATCGTCCGCTGTGAATGGGCTTGCTTACACACCACGCGCACACCCACCACACACAAACACACACATACACACAGCCCCCCCCCCCACCACACACACACAAACGATCCCTGCCAGATTGAGTTGCGTGCCTCTCAAGGCATTGAGGCCGCTGCACCATCGTCCGCCGCGGGTGCGCCGCTGATGCAGTCGCGGTTACCACCGCGGGCGCGTGCTGACGCTGTGGCGGCGTCCTTTGCCTCTGCTGCTGCTGGTGCTGCTGGTGCGTCTTCTTCTGCTGCCGCTGTCCAGGAGGAGCAGCCGCTGCTGCAGCAGGAGCAGGAGGAGCAGTTATATCAGCAGCAGCAGGCACAGCAGCAGCAGCAGGTGCTGGAGCAGGAGGCGTGGCACGAGCAGCAAGAGCAGCAGCAGCAGCAGGAGCAGCGGGAGCAGCACGAGCAGCAGACGCTGCTGGAGCAGCAGATGGAGCAGCTATATCAGCAGCGGGAGCAGCAGCAGCTGGCACCGCATGAGCATGAGCCACAGCAGGTGGCACAGCACGAGCAACAGGAGCAGCACGCGCTGCTGGAGCAGCAGCTGGAGCAGCTATATCAGCAGCAGGAGCAGCAGCAGCAGCAAGAGCAGCAGCAGCAGCTGGCACAGAGCGAGCAGCAGGAGCAGGACGAGAAGCAGGCGATGCTGGGGCAGGAGCAGTTGGCGCAGAGGACGCCCCCCGCCACCGCCGCGCGCGCCGCGCCCAGCGCGCTCCCCGCTCGCGCGCCGCTCACGCGCGGCGCGCTTCCGCGCGCGCGCCCGACCGCGCCCTCTCCACCTTCCGCCCGCGCGGCAGCGGCCGCCACACCCGCACCCGAGGCTGCGCCCGCGCCCGCACGCGGGGCAGCCGCGCGGGGCACCGTCACCGCCACGGCGCGCGCCGAGGCTGCGCCCGCGCCCGCACGCGCGGCCGCGGTGGCGGCGAGGGCGGCCGCGCGCCCGGCGGTGATGCGCCCGGCGGGTGCGGTGGGCGTCGACGGCGACGGCGACGACTGGGAGCTGCCGCAGGTGGGGTGGGGTGTGTGCGTGCGGGGGGGAGGGGTGTGTGTGTGTGTGTTTTGTGCGTGCGCGTGTATGCTGTGTGTGGGAGAAGGTCGAGTGTGTTGGGGTGTGTGCGGGGGGGAGGGGGGGTGTGTGTGTGCGTGTGCGCGTGCATGCTGTGTGTGAGAGAAGGGCGAGCGTTCGGGTGTGTGTGTGTGTTGGGGTGTGTGTGCAGGAGAGGGTGTTTTGTTGCGTGTGCACGTGCATATGCTGCGTGTGAGAGAAGGGCGAGCGTTCATGTGTGTGTATGTGTGTTGGGGTGTGCGCGTGTGTGTGCGGGGGGGAGTGTGTGTTTTGTTGCGTGTGTGCGTGCATGCTACTTGGGGTGTGCGCGTGTGTGTGCGGGGGGGAGTGTGTGTTTTGTTGCGTGTGTGCGGGGGCAACGCACCCGCGGGGCACGTTCACAAGCACAGCGTCCACCGCCGCCCTCCCTCCCTCTCGGGGCGTGGGATTGAGCGTGCGCCGCATGAACTCAGCCTACACTCCAACCAAACAAATGCTTCGTCCCCCCCTACGCAGGTGTGCCCCTCAGCCCCCACTCCTCGGTGTGCGGGATTGATGGCGTCGCCTTTACCTCTCAGCCTCTCAGCCTAAACCTCTTTGGCCCTAAACTCCTTGGCTCGACACCTCCGCAGGTGTACCGCTCCCCCGAGGCCATCGCGCAGCTGCGTGACATGGAGCGCGCAATGTGGAACGGCGGGGAGTGGGCAGCGAGCAGGTGAGCTGGACCAAAAGCCAAGGTTGCCTCCCGCCCCCTGCCCCCCCCCCTCCTCGTCTCTTTCCCGCGACCCAAGCCACCCGCAACCCGCGCATGAGCACACACACACACACACACTCACACACACACATGTATCACACTTGCACGCAGTGCTTGGCGGCCGCGGCCCCCCACTCCCTCCCCGCGCTGCCGCCGCACCCCAACCCATCAACCCACAACCCGCATTTCCATGCATCAACACGCGCAAGCACGCACGCACCATCACAGGCGCGCGTCCCCGCGCGCGGCGGCCGCGCGGCTCGCTGTGGCAGCGGCGCTGCTGCTTGCCGTGACCGCCGCGGTCGCGCACAAGCTGTTCCTTGCCCCGTCGCCACACCAGCAGCACGGCAGCAGCGCGGCACTGGTGGCGCCGCGGCCGCCGGCCGTGCTGATGGCGGCGCGCGGCGGCGCGCGCTGACGGGCTCGCACGTTTTCTGTGCATCCCTGTAACCGTTAGCACTTTGCACTGCGCACCCTCGGGGAGTGGGACTAAGGGAGAGCTGCCTCATGAAGCTGGCTACCAGATTGCACATCCTATGACGCGGTTTTACATGACGCGCCCACCTCGGGGCTTGGGATTGATGGAGACGGGCTGCCAGTGTAAGCCGAAGGAGTGACGCAGATGCATGTAAACTGGTCCTGAGCAGCTGGGTCGTTGCCAGGGAAGCAAGGCGAGCTGCTGTTGTTAGGCAGGGCGCTGCGCAGTTACTTTACTTTACTAAGCAGACCGCGCCTGCATCAGCCCTCCGGGAGAGCCAGGGGTCGTCTGCGCCTCTCCAACTCCTCCTCCCCCGCCCTCCGCCCATCACTCCACACGTTCAGTCGAGATGGCCCTCGCTCTCCGCTCTGCCTCTGGCATCAACCTCATGCACTCCCTACGCTGGTGCCTCTCACCCCTGAGAGTCACACACAGAGCGGGGGTCTGCATTTGCATCTGCATCTGCATGCTGCCTCTAACAGTCACTCAGCGCCGAAAGTGCTCGATCCACAGCACGCAGTACACACGTGCTGTTCGGGCTCGCGTGCCAGCTGCCCGCGGGCAGCCTGCGCATGCACAGCGCGGCCAGGCATGGGCAGGCACGCATGCGTTAGCCGCACGTGCCCGTTAGCTCGCGTGACAGGCGCTGAGCAGTGTCACGGCCTCTTGTTCCCCCCACCACATTGGGCGAGTCCGCTGGCACGAGCTGGTAGAAGTTAAACCGGTATGGGCAAACGCCGCTGCGCGCCCGCGTTGCAAGTGTATGACTTCACAGCTCAAGAGCTCGATTGAGAGTGGGCATTAGTCACCCTGCGGCCTGTGGGCTTGTGTCTCGTGCGCTGATCTCTCTCTCCTGTGTGTTGTTTGAGCGTATGCACGTGTGAACGAGCGCACCCACCGCAGGCCGGCACGTCGCCGTGCTCGACGCCGTTTCGCTCTTCGCACCAGCTGTTGCACAGCTCGCAGTTGACCACACGGTGGTGCACACACGTGCACGCCCGCCATCGGAACCATAGACCTTTGGCATGCGGCAGAGGATTGGGGTCCACGTGCATGGCGTCCATGAGCGCGTGGCAACATGTGGTGGCACATGGCCACACGCTCGGAGCACGCATGCTGTTTTGCTCGCCGAGCAATGCTCGGCGCCCCTGCCCCATTCCTGCATCCCTCCTTTACATCCCTCCATGGCCCGCCGCACTTTCTCCCTCTGGTCCCTCGGAATCCCTCCATCTTCCGCCCACCTGCAGGATGCAGCGGCATGCAGAACGTCCCGGTCTCCTCGAGCCACTCCAGTGCATGCGCCCACAGGTCGGGGGGCAGCGCGTTCCTGCAGGAACTCATTGCGTCGCAGGGGGCGGAGCCGGCGCTCCGCCCATGCAGCACAGGGAAGATACGGCCACGCATCACCCCTTTGAAAGCCCCGGAAACGGCGATTTGCTGTTCATGTAGAGTTCCACAGCTTTGGGGAGCTGGCGACGACTGAGTTGTGGGATGCGCTGGCCTCCTTCGCTGAGGGTGGCGTGGTGCCGCCCGGGAGGCTGTGGTGGGCCCGACTCACCCCTTCATTGGAGTGGTGGACAGCGGGCTCACTCAGAACAATAAATCCTAGACTCCTGAGGGGGGGGGTGAGGGAGGTGGCGCCACACGCGCGCGGTGGCGGGTGTGGTGTGGTCGCTGAGTAGAGTGCTGCGCGCGTTGCAACACGCATGCGGCGGGTGCCGTACTTCGGCCTTTTAGGGTTGGTTAGGGGTGGGCCTTCTTGGTCCCTTCATGGTCCTGGCTTTAAAGCCGGTTATACCTGAGGCCTGCCACTGACTGTTTCAGGGCTGAGTGTGCTGCCTGGCTGAGGAGCTGCTTGCTTGATGCCCGACGCCGCGTGTGGGTGGGGCTGCCGTGGGTTCCCCCCTTTTGACTTTTGGCAGGGACTCCTGCTTTGATTGATCCTGCTGGAACTCTGGAACTGATTGTGAACGGCTTTTTATTTTCAAATCCCAAAGTGTGAATTGGTGTGAATGTAAACCCTGGCCCTGGGCACCAGGGGCCCCTGCTGGGCACGCATTCAGACATTTCCAGTTTTCTGTGTCCCTGAGAGCTCCGAGGTGCCACCAGGCTCCCGCTCGGTTTGCCGCTGAGCCGGCCCCTCCCCAGGCCTGCGCTTGTGGATTGGCTTGCTCGGCGGAGCGAGCCTCCACATGGCCACCGCCGGTGGGAACAAGCGCACAGCTGGGGAGATGGAGGCGGGGAGCAGCGGTCGAGGTGGAGATGACGCGATGTGGTCTGCTTCGTTCACGGTGCGGTGACCAAAAATCACAGTGCCATGCAACCAACCCCTGCATGCAACAATGCATGCAACATGGCACGACCTTGGCAGCCAGGCTGGGTAAGGTTGGGTCCCCAGCAGGCAGGCTGGGAGCATGGGGGCATGCCCGCTTGCATGGACGCATGCAGCGCCACGCATGGGAGCACACGCACGCCATGCTGATTCTCAAGCTGGTGCCAATTCCACGCCATGATGTGCCTGCAAAGGGGGGGGGCAGCATGCCGGATGCCTTGCCCAGTCTCCCAGGCGCCCGGCAACGAGTCCCAAAACGAAAATTTGATAGCGGGACGGGCGATGGCTTGGCCGACAATGTCCCATGCTCCGTGCTCTGGGACTCCTTGCCTAGAAACCGTAACCGACAGGGAGAGGTTACGAAACCGACGGCGAGCAAAGCTCGGCCAATGGACCCGAAACCAAGGGCGCTGGATAGCTGACTCCATTCCGTGTCTATGGGTGTTTGTAGTACCTTGGGGGGCCAAGAGAGGAGGGAGTTATGGCCCATGGCGTGTGGGGGGTCGGCTTACCGTCCCCAAATGCGCCACGCCGAGCCCAAGGTGCGCGCCTGGTGAAAGGGAACCCCAGATCTCCGAGCATGGGCTGTTAGTATATGATATAAGGCAGCTGTAGCCCGAGTGGCGCGACCGGGGGTGCAGCGGTCGCCACGCTGTTGGTGCGCGCGTGCGCGCGCTGGCACTGCATGGCGCATGGCGTGCCCATGCAGCCTAGTGAAAAAGTTGCCTGATGGCCGCTCTGGGGCAACAAATCAATTGCATATGATATATGAGTCATGCTGGGAGGGTACGCACGCAGGGACAGGCGCTGGGAACTGTTTCGTGGGGGCTAGTGGGTGTGGGCAGGGGTTGACAGACGGCGCCAGCTCGACGTCCTGGCGCGCCCGACCCGCGCCTTCAGCAGCGCAATGCCATGTTAGACTCATATGGCGTCTCTACAGCCGCGGAGGAGGCCGCGGGCGGCGTTGTCGCGACGGTGGGTGTCGCGCTGACGGGCAGGTCCCCGCTCCGCGCCCTGGCCTCACTCCGCTCCCCCAACGACGCAGGGGAGCTTGGGTGGATTATTAGAAAAGCGATGCGCGTGCGGGAAGCAGGGCGGGGAGCTCAGGGAGTGGGCTAAAGTTGGGGAGCCCTGTTTTGAGGGTCCTGTCACACTGGCGGTGGAACCCCCCCCCCCCTTTGATGTGCCTGTGTACCAATGCCAATGCTTTGTCATGCCTTGCTGCAGTGGCGCATCGAGAACTTCAGCGCGCTGACGAGCGAGATGCTGCTCTCAGACTGCTTCGAGGCGGGCATCAGCACGTGGCGGCTGAGTTTGCACCCCGAGGGCACCGACGCTGGAGCAGGCACTCACCTGTCAGTCCAGCTAGAGGTGCAGGACGTCATGTGGAAGCCAAGGGCAGAGTTCAAGATAACTGCTTTCAACCAGGCGGATGCCAGCAAGGCGAGCTCTGCGGGTGAGTGAGCAGTGCGCGTGTTGTGGCAGTGTCTGTGCTCGTTACCGCCTGCCTGACGTTGTGCGCATGGCAACCATGACACAGGCGGCACGGAGACGTTCGACGATGAAGGCTGGGGATTTGATCACCTTGTCACTCTGTCTTCGCTGAGGAACGCGGCGGCCAGGGTTGCACGGAACGTACGTATTTCGGGTCTGGAGCGTACGTACGTGCGTATTTTATGGGAACACGTACGCACGCTGGCCGTACGCGTGCGAAAATCGGGACGCCGCAGCACTGTACGCCTTTTACTTGAAACACAAAAAAGGCCAGAACTCACGCTCCTGTGCTTGGATCGCAACCGTTAAACATGCATTGGAAAGCTGATAGAAAGGGCTAGCCAGTGCGCTCTAGTAGGTGGCGACCTGGAGGGCAGGGAGTTGCCGTTTTTGTTTTGGGTGCTGTGCGAGCGCGAGCGCGCGTGGTGTGCTGTAGCTCCCCCGCAGACATGCCCCCCTACTGCATTGCACTGCTGCATACTGAGGTCATACAGATACCCCGTGTTATAAGCTTTCCAATGCAAGTAGAGTGGTTCAAATTCAGGCAGAGGCAGGGAGTTGCGTCCGTTGTTGTGTGCATCGTTGCAAGCACACGCGCGTGGTGCTGCAGCAGAACCCAAGGCCCACCCCCCTACTGCAGTGCACTGCTGCATACAAGCAGAAATATGGATATCCCATGTTACAAGCTTTCCAATGCAAGTGGAATGGTTTCGATGGAAGCACAGAAGCGTGAGTTATGGCCGTTTTTGTGTTTCAAGTGAAAGGTGTATAGTGCTGCGTACGTATATACACTCCCTCACGTACGTATGTACGTACGTACGAAAAATACGTACGTACGCGTACTCACGTACCATGCAACCCTGGCGGCGGCTGGCTGGCTCGTGAACGACACACTGGTGCTGACGGTTGACGTCACCGTGGAGCACAAAGACAGGTTCCAGGTGGACACAGGTGCGCAATATGCCGCATTTATTGGTTCCACCTGTGCCGCCAAGCATGCAATGGGCTCACGTTTGCTCGTGTCTTGCACGCCCGCAGACGGCGTGCCTTGCGACATGACCCTGAAGCTGGCGTGCGGTGCAGAGGTGCCTGTGATCAGCCAGTTCCTACAGGTGGCCTCGCCATTCTTCCGCGGCGCCCTGGACGACATGAAGGGCAACGCCCCGATCCCGGTGAGCTGAAGTGCCAATGTTGCTGTGGGTGCACTGTCACAGAAGGTGGTTGGCTGACCAACATCCTCTTTGCATCGCGTCCTCTCCCTCAGGTGGACGGCAGCTTTGGCACGTGGACCTACATCCAAAGCTACCTGTACCGTCTGCATGACCAGCCGAAGCTCACGCTGGGCAGCGTCCAGGTGATGCTGCCAGTGGTTCACAAGTACGACTTTGCCAAGCTGCTCGCGAGGCTCATGGCATTCGTCAAGAAGAAGATCAGGGAGCTGGATGAAGACCCCGACATGCTCCACACCTACATCGTCGCGTGGCTCGCTCTGGCAGAGAGCCTGCAGCTTGACGAGCTGCGTGAGCTGTGCCTTGGCAGGCGGAGGGGCATGGCGGGAGGAGCTGAAGACTGCCATCACCGTGGAGGTGGAGGAGGGCAGCGGCGCAGACAAGCAGACGCGGCGCATCCTTCGCAAGCAGGTCAAGGCGCTGGGGCGAGAGACGATCGACGCGGTGCTCCTGCTCGCCATGCATGCCGATGACTAGGCACATCTGACGAGGCGCGTGAGGACACGACACAACCCCCGTGTGCAGTCCATGTGCACCCTGAGCATGTGCACCCTGAGCTGCGGGGCATAACAAAAGAGCAGTTGCTGGCAGCCATCACCGATGAGGTGGAGGAGGGCCCTCGCATCATAGTAGGCACGTCTGGTGAGGTGCGTGAGGACTCTGCGCAACCCGTGTGTGGAGTCCATATGGTCCCTCAATATTTACACTCATGTGCAAGCACCGCTGGGGGGCACGTGGGCTTGTTGGCGCGAGGTTTTTGACACGGCCTTTTGTTCACCAGTTTGAGAAAAGTCGGGAAGTAACGAGGTGCCATTGAAATGTGTGTGTGCGGCCCCTGGCCCAGGTTCTTGATGAAAGAGCAGCTGGCGCTGAGCCGGCGTGCAAAGCACAGCGGCGCCCCTCGCAAAGCAGCAGCGGTGTGTCGTGTGCGCGTGCACGTGTGGCAGGAGCGGCTCAATTTACCCCTGCCCTGCTGTTGGCGAAGAGACTGCTGAAGTAAAGTAGCATTTGCGTCGTGCATGTGGCTGAGCCTCAACACTCACACGGACCGTAGCGCGGAGCGTGCAAAGCCAACCTTGGAGTGCGCGTTCGCGCACAGCCGGTCCTCTTGGCTCAGCGGCTCGTACAGCTCGGGCGGCAACAGCAGGCCTTCCGTCCAGCCGCCACCGCCGCCGCCGCCGGCAGCCGACCTTCGCTCACCAGACAGCAGCAGCTTGCCGCCCATGCGCATGCCGCTGGTGCCGTCGCGCGCTCTTTGCGGGCAGCTCGAATGGTGCAAAATGGTGCCCCACACTGCCGATGACACCGCCAAGGTCCAGGGCAGCTCCTGCACTGCGTCGCCTCCCGGGCTGTATGCCCCCGCTGCACTCTGCGGGCGGTGCGGCTGTGGCGACTGCCCGCCCGTGCACCGCAAAACGTTGGGGTGCAGCGGCCGCGCCTCGCTGCTGCCCACTGGGCGCGTGGCACGTGGCACATGCTGCCCACTGGGCACGTGCTGCTGCCCTAGTGCGCACTAGTGCTGCTGCTGCTGCTGTTGCTGCTGCAGCTGCTGCTGCTGCTGATGCTGTTACGGCGGCGACCGCTCACAGCCCCACCCGCCTCGTCGGCAGCTGGACGCAGAAGTGATGACGGCAATGCAAATGCGCTCACACCGCCAGCCTCCCTGGGGATGCGCTTCTACACATGCATCTGCCTGACGCCACGGGACGTTCACGTGCAGTCGCTGGAGTGACATAATCCCGACCACCTGGGTCGTTGCTGGTGAACCACGGTGAGATGCTGTTCTGAGCAGCAGGTGTTTCTTACTAGCTCTCTCCAGTTCCCTTTACTCCCTGGAGTTAAGGGAACTCTGTTTACTGTTCCCTCCCAGGAGTTGTCGGTGACTCTCCGACTCCCCCTCCCACCCGTCTAGGCCTTAACTCACGCCCCAGGGTCCTCCGGGCGCGAACGTGTAAAACCTGGTAAACCCCCTCCCACCCACCCTCTGCCCACTACTCCTGGAGTAGTACTCCACCCGACAGGCAAGGCAGCCTCCGCTCTGCCTCTGGCACCAGCCTCGTGCGCCCACCCCAATACACCACCAAGGCATGCGCCGCGTCTAACCCACGCGTCCCCTCAAGGTGTTGCCTCTGGCAGTCACTCAGCATCGTAGAACTCTCCCCACAGCGCGCAGTAAACGCGCGCCCCCGAATCGCCTGTCAGCTGCCCGTCAGTAGCCTGTGCATGCGAAGCGCAGTGGGCGTCAGAGGCGCGAGCGTGTGCCACGCGGCGTCATGGCATCAATAACAATGCATGGCTCCCCTCACCTCGGGTGAGCCCGCCGGCACGAGCCCAGAGAAGCTAGACATGCTCACAACGTGGCAGCCGCGCGCCTGCATTGCAGGAATATGCGGTCACGGCCCAGAGGCTCGACAGGCAGCACAGAGGCAGCACAGAGGCAGTGCAGAGGCAGTGCGTAGTGGGTGGTGCGTCGCCATTGAACATAGCGCCTGTAACACAGCGCTGCCCCCTCTAGAGGGACACAGATCTGTATTCATTTTGGCACAGGTGCAGCCAACTACGAGGCTTACCATGTCGATCAGGCGTTCCGCGCTCATCGCCATCGTCGGGTCTGGGTCAGTGATCCCAAGCGTGTATTGCGCGGACTGTTCCATGCTGTCGCCCCCAGCATCGATGATCCTGCTCCCCGGGTATTGTTGAATGTGCCGGCGTAAGAGTGCCGGGGTCAGATCAGTGCCTGGTGGGTGTTGCCGGGGGGCATGCCACGCCTGTGCACACAGAAAACGCACCATCTCGGGAACACGTGCTTTGCAAAGGACTCGAACAGGCGCTCGTCCGATAGCGCCAGCTCCTTGCGCATATCAGCAGCCAGATGAGAAGCCCAAGGGACATCACCCTCATTGTTGTTGATCATGACCCTCCTCTTGGCCGGGCCTGTAGGAACCTAGAGAGGTGTTGCGGCAGATGGCAACGCCTGATGTGTTGTCCAGAGGTGCAGGTCATTCAATACAATGCCACACACCCTGCACACACCTTGATCGCGCCCTCTGGGTCATCCACAAAGCCGACCCTGAGCTGGATGTGGTGAAGCAGCTCAGTGAGGATCTCGTTGCGCGCCTTCTCCCGAGCGACCTGCAGCAGCAGCAAGGGAGGTGTCGAGTAAGACTGATGCAGCGTAGTCCCCTCCTAGGCAGACACAGCGGTCGCGTTCTCCTCGCCCACCTGCTTCATCAGCGCACTCAGTACGTCACCGGCCGTGGCGGGGCCTTGGATGTGCACGGCGTTTGGACGGTACTGGGTGACTAGCTCTCTTCTGGAATCCAAATCAAGGCAGGATATGTGCCCGTCCCGAGCGGAGCCTGCGGTGGCACCTGCACCGCCCTGCATCATGACGCGGACACCGGCGTGCAGGACCTCGGGTCCCATGCCGTCTGCGGCACCGGTAAATGCACACGTGATAGATGGCCGCGGACAGCCAGGCCAAACGAATGAACGCGTGTGTGTGCGTGTACACGCGCGTGCGTGCGACCAGCGGACGTCACAAGCGTATACTCGTACGTACGAGCACACCCACTGCAGGCCGGCACGACGCCCTCCTCAACGCTGTTATCCAGGGCCACAAACTCCTCCGCGTACCAGCTGTTGAACAGCTCCTAGTTGAGCATGGTGCCCACGCCCGCCATCGGAAGCAGAGACCTGCGGCAGTGGATAGATGCGTAATGCACGGCCACGCATGGGAGCGCAACATGCGTTGGCACACGCCCGGCGCACGCATGCTGTCACGTGGCGCCCCTGCCCCATCCTTGCCATCCATCCTTGAGCCCGCCGCACTCCCATTCGGGTCCCTCCCGTCCCTTCATCTTCCGCCCACCTGCAGCACGCAGCGGCGTGCACCACGTCACGCTTCTCTTCAAGCTGCTCCAGCGCATGCGCCCACAGGTCAGCGGGAAGGAGCTCCAGCGCGTCACAGGGTGGTGGCGCTTCGGCGTCCATGCTGCACGCGCGCAGTGCAGCACGCGAGAGATGCAAGCCACAACAATAATGACATCCCGGACTGCAGATAAGGCGTTTCTTGCTCCTGTCGCAAGTCCTCGCCCGGCCGCTGGTGCCGATCGGGCATGCCGAGCGGGCGTCGGTGTGGCAGTGTGGCAGTGTGTAGGGAAAGCCCGAGCTTGAAGGGCCCTACTACCTGCCGCAGCATCCCGCCTGCATGTCCGCTGATCTGCCTGTGGTGCTGCCGGGCGCTTCGCCGACACACGAGGCCTTAAGCTACCCCTCTGGCAACTCCCAGCGCTCAGTCCTTTCCCTCAAGAAACGCCGCCACGACATTTTCGGCAGTGCTGCTGGAACGACAGGGCACACGGTGGGTGCTGAGGCAGGCGGATCTGGAGATCCAGCTCGCGAGGCGCAGCACGCCAGCAGGCAGCTCCCATCAGAGGCAGCAGCAGGTGCCGGTTCGGACGGACTGAGCAGCGTGCAGGTGTGTGATTAAGCAACGCGCCAGCTCGCATACACTCTACGCAACGCGCGCCATGCATGAGCATGCACCCATGCACCCATGCGCTGACCCCACGCACGCACTCACTCGCCGGCGCTGACCAGAGGGAAAAATTCGTGTGCGGATCGGGGGCAGACTTCTACGACAGCGACGACGAGGTCCTGGCAGAGCAGGAGCACGGCCTGCGTGGCGCAAAGGTTAGCAAGTCGGGCACGGCGTCCATCATCCACTCGTACGCAGAGGCGCGCCAGCCGGTGAGAGTGGGGACCTCTCCGGGGCATGTGCGTGCGTGCGCATGACATGTGCGTGGGGCGGCGTGTGCGAGCGGCGCATGCTGCATGCTGCCGCGCGTGCAGTGTCGAGTGCGCATGCACGTGTGTTAACTGACGGAACCTTGCCCCGTGCGTGTGCTTGCGCAACCGCGTGCTCTCACAGAGCATCGGTGAGCGCTACCAGGCCGAGATCCCGGAGTGGCCCCTTCCACAGCAGCAGCAGCAGCAGCAGCAGCAGCAGCAGCAGCAGTACGCCAACCTGGCCGCGCTCAAGGCACAGTTTGACCAGGCGCCGCCGCCGCAGCTGTAGCGCGACCGCGGCCCTGCCGCATAGTCTTGACCAGGCGCCAAAGCAGCAGCAACAACAGCAGCAGCAGCGCGGCCACTGCGGCAGAGCTGCACAGCCGCCGCCGCCGCTGCAAAGCAGCAGTAATAGAGGGGCACAAAGCAAAGACTTCAGCATGTTTGGACTGCGCGGGAAGAAACGCGGGCCCAAGCGCTTCTCGCTGCTGCTGCTCGAGGAGGAGGAGGACTATGTGCGTGCGTGCGTGCGTGCGTGCGTGCGTGCGTGCGTGTGTGTGTGTGTATGTGTGTGTTTGTGTGTGTGTGTGTGTGTGTGCGTGTGCATGCTTGCGTGCCACACGCCCTCCATCACCAACGCTGTCATTCGCCCCATCCCGCCAGGTTTACGACTGGGTGGGCTCGTGCCGATGGCCTGCGGGCGTGCCGGGGAACTGGGCAGGCGCGGCCAGCCTCCCCGGCCGGCTGCGCTTGTGCACGCGCTCGCTGTTCTTCGAGCCAGACGACGTGCGCGTGCCAATCGTGCGGCTGCCGTTTTCACTCGTGGATGAGCTCAAGGCCGGCGGAGGAGGTGTTGGAGGAGGAGGAGGAGGTGTCGGAGGAGGTGCCGGAGGAGGAGGAGGTGGCGGAGGAGGAGGAGGTTCGGGGTTCACGCTCCTTTCGCGTGGGTGCACCAAGATGAAGGTGCGGCGGTGGTGGCGGTGGGCAGTGCGTCCGCCAAGGCACCCCGCTTACAGTAGGGATCTTGAAAGGCCTTGCTGATCTGGACGTAAGGGGGCCTTATTGAAGTTGTATAGAGGCGGGTGCTCCTGCACGCTCCAGTCACGTGGGTGCGGCGGTGGTGGCGGTGGGCAGTGCGTCCGCCAAAGCACTCTTTAGGGATCCTGTAACGCCTTGCTTATCTGGACAAGGGATCCTTGTTCAAGTCGTAAAGAGGCGGGTGCCTCCACGCTCCAGTCGTTGTTTTGAACCAGTTTACATCCTGTTACGGAAATGCGGGACAATTCCCGGGAAAATAACGACAGGCCAACTGTGAGGAGGGGCCCTACGTGGTCGAGGCCTCAAAGCCCGGTGCCGTGCTGCCAAGACACACTTTTGTGTATGTGTGTTTTGAACGGATGCTGGAAAATGCCTGAAAACAACAATGAGAACAACCCACACACGACAGGCCAACTGTGAGGACGCACCCTACGTGGTCGAGGCCTCAAAGCCCGGCGCAGCGTGCTGACAAACCGAGGCCGGCGCGTGCAACACATTTTTAAAAACTGATCTGATTTTGGCTTGAAACCATGCTGGAAAGCAACACCCAAACTCACACACGGCAGGCCAACTGCGAGGAGGCACCCTACGTGAGCGAGACCTCACGCGGCCCGGCGCCGCGTGCTGACAGCATTTTTTTTTAATCGACGCCAAGGGGTGGCGAGGCGGGGGGGGGGGGGGGCAGAAAACACAGGAAATGGAACACAGGATGGAATCCCATGTCCTTGCTGTGAATTTTCCAAAACCGTCAGAATTTTTGAATTTGAACACCTGGGGGCCGAGATATGAGGGCGCAAAGTTTTTTGAGGGGGGGTCCAGAGCTTTCTACAGCAGGTTCAGAGCTTTCTTTCTGGTGGGCCGTTTTGGGCGGGAAGACCACCATTGGAACCGCCTTGATGAGAGGAGCACGAATCCACTCTAAGAAGTGACTCTGGGTTATATGGGGGGGTCCACACCCCCTCAACGCCCCAACTCCCCCGCGTGCTCCCTTCGATGCACTAAATGCCCACCTAAAGATTTAAGCAACCTTGATGGATTGAGATGGGACCAATGCCAACTGAATCTCCTTGGAGAGCACAGCAAAACACCTCAGGAAAGTCAACCCTGAATCTGCCTGGAAAGTTTGAACTGGAGTGTCCACACTCCATGGTGGCGGCCGTCGAAGCCATGGTTTGGCTCCAGTTTGGGGATTATTTGGCTACATTTTGGCAACTTAGACATTGCAATGGACAGCCCTCACTGTAAGGAAGCCATGCGCATTGGTCCCGGCTCCATGCATGGCGTTTTCTATGAGAAGGGGGGTAAGGGGGTCCAAATTATTTCCATCGTGTTTTCCAAAATGATATTTTCTGCCCCCCCCCTGCACATGATCAACGCTTGAAAATTTCAGGAAAATGTATCACAACAAAACCCCACACACGGCAGGCCAACTGCGAGGAGACACCCTACGTGACCGAGGCCACAAAGCCGGGCGCAGCATGCTGATCAACACATTTTTAGAAGACTGATTTGATTGGTATGTTTTGAACAAATGCTGGGAAGCAACACTAAAACCCACACACGGCAAGCCAACTGCGAGGAGGCACCCTACGTGGTCGAGGCCTCAAAGCCCAGCACCGTTTGCTGACAGCATTTTTTTTACATAAACGCTTGCAAATTTCTGGAAATTTGCTGAAAATTACATAGCAACAAAACCCCACACACATCAGGCCAACTGCGAGGAGGCACCCTACGTGACCGAGACCTCAAAGCCCGGCGCAGTGTGCTGGGGCTTTGCAGTCAGCTACGCCCCGCTCACAGACGTCATGGGCCCGGCGACGGAGCTGCTGCGCGTGTCGCGGCTTCCCAAGATGGAGCGGCGCGGCGCGCTCGAGGCGATGGTGGGTGGGCTAGGGTTTAGGGGTTAAGCCTCTGCCCTACATCGACCGGGTTTCGGGTTCAAGGTTCAGGCGACGGAGCTTCTGCGCGTGTCGCGGCTACCCAAGATGGAGCGGCGCGGCGCGCTCGAGGCGATGCTGGGTTATAGATTTCAGCCTAAACCCTAAACCCTCGCTGGTGGGTGCGAGGGTTTAGGGTTCAGGGTTACAAGTCAAGGGCCCGGCCACAGAGCTGCTGCGCGTGTCGCGGCTACTGAAGGTGAAGCGGCGCGGCGCGCTCGAGGCGATGGTGGGTGCTCGGGTCAAGGGTTTAGCCTAAACCCTTTTAAACCCTAGCTTGTGGGCGTGGGGGTTAAGGGTTTGGGGTTTACGGGCACGGGCACCGAGCTGCTGCGCGGGTCGCGGCTACCCGAGACGGAGCGGTGCGGCGCGCTCGAGGCACTGGTGGGTTCAGCCTTCGCCAAACCCTAAACCCTAGCTGTTAGGTGCGAGGGTTTAGGGTTAAGGGTTACGGGTGAATGGGCCCGGCGACGAAGCTGCTGCTCGTGTCGCAGCTGCCCAAGATGGAGCGGCGCGGCGCGCCTGAGGCGATGGTGGGCGCCCAGGTTGAGGTTTTAGCTTCAACCCTAGCTTGTGGGTGTGGGGGTTCAGGGTTTGGGGTTATGGGTCAAGGGCCCGGCCACAGAGCTGCTGCGCATGTCGCGGCTACTGAAGGTGGTAGTGGTGTGGAGCGGCGCGGCGCGCTCGAGGCGATGGTGGGCGCCGAGGTTGAGGTTTTAGCTTCAACCCTAGCTTGTGGATGTGGGGGTTTAGGGTTTGGGGTTATGGGTCAAGAGCCCGGCCACAGAGCTGCTGCGCGTGTCGCGGCTACTGAAGGTGGAGCGGCGCGGCGCGCTCGAGGCGATGGTGGGTGGGCTAGGGTTTAGGGGTGCGCCCCTGCCCTAAATCGAGGGTTTGGGGTTCAGTGTTCAGGCGGCGGAGCTGCTACACGTGTTGCGGCTGCCCAAGATGGAGCGGCGCGGCGCGCTCGAGGCGATGGTGGGTTATACATTTTAGCCTTACCCCAAACCCTAGCTTGTGGGTGCGAGGGTTTAGGGTTTAGGGTTACGGGGCCCGGCGACGGAGCTGCTGCGCGTGTCGCGGCTGCCCAAGATGGAGCGGCGCGGCGCGCTCGAGGCGATGGTGGGTTATACATTTTAGCCTTACCCCAAACCCTAGCTTGTGGGTGCGAGGGTTTAGGGTTTAGGGTTACGGGGCCCGGCGACGGAGCTGCTGCGCGTGTCGCGGCTGCCCAAGATGGAGCGGCGCGGCGCGCTCGAGGCGATGGTGGGTTATAGATTTTAGCCTCACCCCAAACCCTAGCTTGTGGGTGCAAGGGTTTAGGGTTTAGGGTTACGGGGCCCGGCGACGGAGCTGCTGCGCGTGTCGCGGCTGCCCAAGATGGAGCGGCGCGGCGCGCTCGAGGCGACGGTGGGTGAGCTAGGGTTTAGTGGTTTAGACCTTAAACCAAGCCTGCCCCTAACTCAAGCCCTATACCCGGACCCTTAACCACCAGCAGGCGCACACAGAGGTCCTGAACCCTGAGCCCTGAGGCCCTAAATCGCAACCCCTGATCCCTGAACCCTGGACTATAAACCCTCAACCCCAACCCCTAAACTCTTTACCCTAAACTCCCATCCCCAAACCCTGGACCATAAACCCTCTACATCCCACAGGTGTGTGCACGCGAGGACGCCGCCTCGTTCGACACTTCGCGCCTCGTGGACTTCTCGGAGCGCCTTGTGTGGGTGGGCGCGGCGGTGCAGGTCAGTCGTTTTTTCTACGGGGTTTGGGTAGGGGGTTAAGGGTTTAGGAGTTAGGGCTTAGGGCTCAGGATTGAGGGTTGAGGGTTTACGGTTCAGGTTTGAGGGCGCCTCGCGGACTTCCCTGAGGGGCTCGTGTGGGTGGGCGCGGCGGTGCAGGTAGGTTGTTTTAGAAGGGTTTTGCGAAGGGGGATTCGGGTTTAGGAGTCGGGGCTTAGGGCGCCTCTTGAACTTCTCAGAGTGGGTCGTGTGGGTGAGCGGCAGTGAAGGTCAGTCGGCATTATTGGGGTGTCGGGTAGGAAGTTTAGGGTTTAGGAGTCGGGGCTTCGGGCTCAGGGTTTAGGGATTGAGGTTTGAGGGTCAAGGGTTGAGGGTGATCAGTTCAGGGCTAAGGGCACCTCTTCGGCTTCTCTGAGTGGCTCGTGTGGGTGCGCGGTGGTGCAGGTCAGTTGGTTGGTGGGGCCTGTCCGTGCTCGACCCTGGTGCTGGTGCTGCTGCTGCTGCTGCTGCTGCTGCTGCTTCTGCTTCTGCTTCTGCTTCTGCTGCTAATACTGCTGCTGCCTGTTGCTGCTGCTGCTGCTGCTGCTGCTGGATTTCAAAGTAGGCAACTGAGCCCAAACTGAGCCCGACAGCTGTCAACCCATGCATCCATGCAGGTCACGCCACTCGTGAGAGAGCACGGCCTGCTTGCGGTCACGCAAGCGCGGGTGTACTTTCAACCGCTGCACGACGTGACCGGCGGAGCGCCCGTGAGTGCGGATTTTTGCTCATATTTTGATGCTCGGTCGATGCTGCCATGGCTCATTCCAGCTCCTCCTATGGCTCATTTCAGCTGGCATGACTCATTTCAGCTAGCATGGCTCATTTTAGCTAGCTACTGTGCAGGGCCCGAGCCTTCGTTCAGTCGCTCCGCAGTGGCTCCGCAGTGGTTCAGTCGCTCCGCAGTGGCTCCGCAGTGGTCGTTTTCGGCGTTTTCAGTCGATTTGACGTCCCGAATCGCGAGCGCCCGTGAGTGCGGATTTTGCTCGTATTGGTGCTCGATCGATGCTGGCATGGCTCATGTCAGCTAGTATGGCCGGCATGCCTCATTTCGGCTAGCATGGCTCATTTTAGCCACATAGTTTGGCTCATTTAAGCTAGCATGCCTCTTCCGCACGCGCGGGTGTGCTTCCAGCCGCTGCACGACGTGACCGGCGGGGCGCCTGCAGGTGCGGTGCAGATTGCTTTTACGGGTACGCACCCTCCCACACACACACACACCCAGTGTCTCTGACATCAGACACACACACACATAGTCGGGGTTGACATGCACACCGTGCGGGACAAGTGCCGTGGTGCGGTGTGCGTGGGTCCTGCCAGCGCTCGCCCTTGCAGGGGCGGGTGGAGCATAGCAGGGTGTGACATACACATACACACACACACACACACATAGGGTGTAAAGCACATACAGACACTCACACACACACACACACAGTCTCTCTCAAACCCAAACTCAAACACACTCACACACACCCTCTCTCACACACACACACTCCTGCAGGTTCGCTCACACGCTCTGGCCGGCGTCGCCGCGGTCGCGCGTCGCCGTCGCTGTCTCCGTCCCTTGGGCCTGGAGCTGTTCTTCGCGGGCGTGGGGGGAGGTGGAGGAGGCGGTACGTCTGTCCGTCCCTTGGGCCTGGAGCTGTTCTTCGCGGGCGTGGGGGGAGGTGGAGGAGGCGGTACGTGGGCGAGCGGTGTGTGTGTGGGGGGGGGGGATGCGCCCAGCGCGTTCTTCTCTCTGCGCACCGGCCGAATGACGGCCAGAGAAGAGCGAAACTGCTCCGACACACTTCATTTTGCGCAGGCAGCGGCGGCGGCACGTGTTGAGACCACTGCGTTATTCTCCCGCACCGAGAGGCCAACCAATGAGGTCCCGAAGGAAAGAGCAACCACAAAAACTGCCCCGACACTGCCCCGCCCCTCCCCCCCCTGACCACCCCCTGCACCCCACACATGGGTGGTGGCGGCGGCCCGGGATGGGACGCGCCCACCGCATTCCTCTCCCTGCGCACCGAGAGTCCGATAGTGCGCTTCCGAAGAAAAACTGCTCCGACACTGCTCAGACACACACCACTGATCCCCCCCCCCACACACACACAGGCGGCGGCGGCCCGTGTTGGGACGCGCCGACCGCCTTCTTCTCCCTGCGCACCGAGGCCGACCGTTCGCCGACCGGAGGTCCCAAACGAATGAGAAAAATTGCCCCAGCACTGCCAAAACCACACCGTCACCACACTGTCATCCCACCCACACACAGGCGCAGTGATTCCCCTGCGAGCCGTATACCGCTCCGAGCCGGATTTCCCATTTCCCAGAAAACCACCCCACACTTAGTGGGTGAGGGCGTGGAGCGATGCGATGGAAAGCTCTTGCCGAGAGCAGCACAACGGCATGCATTGCATGAATACCCGCTGTGTATTGTGCCTGGTATGAGCGGTCAAAGTTGCTGGAGCCGGCAAACAACTAATTACTAAAATCCTTCCCAGGGACTACTGCACAGGCGGCGGCGGCCCGTCATGGGACGCGCCCACCGCCTTCTCCTCCCTGCGCACCGAGACCGACCACTGAGGTCCCAAACGAACGAGAAAAGCTGCCCCTGCACTGCTCCGACACGACACCGTCACCCCCCCCCCTCACACAGGTAGCGGCGGCGGCCCATGTTGGGACGCGCCGACCGCCTTCTTCTCCCTGCGCACCGAGGCCGACCGCGAGGCCGCGCTGTCGGCTCTAACGAGCCAGGCCGCGCTCGGGCGCAACGCGATGGGCGCCTGCGGCGGCGGCGGCGCGGGCGCGCGCGGCAGCGCGGGGCTGCCGACAGCGCTGCGTGCGCGCGGGCTGCTGCTGGAGGCGGAGGGCGCGTGGCTGCAGAGAGTGACGGCTGCATGGCAGCGCGGCAGGGTGTCCAACTTTGACTACCTGTTGTACCTCAACCTGGCAGCTGGTGGGTGTGTGGCAGTTGGTTCGTTGGTTAGTTGGTTGGTTGGTTGGTTGGTTGTCCCGTTCGTTGCGTGGCAGAGGGGCAGGGTGTCAAACTTTGACTGCCTGGTGTACCGCAGCCTGGCAGCTGGTGGGTGCATGGCAGTTGGTTGGTTGGTTGGTTGGTTGGTGGTTAGTTGGTTGGTTGGTTGGTTGCTTGTCCCGTTCGTTGTGTGGCAGCGCGGCAGGTTGTCCAACTTTGACTACCTGTTGTACCCCAACCTGGCAGCTGGTGGGTGCATGGCAGTTGGTAGGTTGGTTAGTTAATTGGTTGGTTGGTTGGTTGGTTGGTTGTCCCGTTCGTTGCATGGCCAGAAGGGCAGGGTGTCCAACTAAGACCACCGGTTGTACCTCAACCTGGCAGCTGGTGGGCGCGTCGGTGTGAGGGGGGGAGGGGGAGGGAGGGATTTTTCTTCAAGGGTCCAGAATTAACACTCTAGATGCACACGCACACAAACACATGCGCAAACGCACACGCACACTCAGACACATGCGCACACACACAGATACACACATATACACACACACATACACGCGCACGCGCACGCGCACGCACACACGCACGCAGGCCGCTCGTTCAACGACCTCGCGCAATGGCCCGTGTTCCCGTGGGTGCTCCGGAACTACGTGACACAGCGCCTCGACCTCACAGGTCCGTCTCGAGGTTCAGGGTTAAATGTTTTAGTTTTTTTTGTAATGGGGTCTCGGGGACCCTTTGGAGACCCCTCCTTACCCTTAACAAGTCATTCTCTCCCCCTCTCTCTCTCCTTCTCTCTTTGTTTGTCACTCTCTCCACCCTTCCGACTCCGCCAACTTCCGCAACCTGTCTAAGCCTTTATCCCATAGATACCATTCCCACCCAAACGACCTCCCCTTAACAGCATCGCCTCTCCCTCTCTCTTCAGCCTAAACCCTAAACTCCAAGCAACACTCCGCTCTCCCTCTCTCTCTCTCCTTCAGACCCCGCCAACTTTCGCAACCTGTCGAAGCCTTTGACCCTCCTCCCTGAATCCCGAAACAGCTCAATCCATCTCTCTCTCTCTCTCCCTCTCGATCTGGCAGACCCTCAACCGTGAACCCCCGACCCTGAAAGCCCCAAACCCGCAACACGTTTTTTCATCCCTCTCTCTCGATCGTGCAGACTCCGCCAACTTTTGCGCCCTGTCGAATTTCAACCCTTTAAAGGCCATGCCCACCCAAATGACCTTCCCTCTAAACCCTTAACAGCATGGCCTCACCCTCTCTCTTAAGTCTAAACCCTAAACCCCAAACCCCAGACATCACTCCGCTCTTCCTCTCCCTCCCCTTCAGACCGCGCCAATTTTCGCGACCTGTCGAAGCCTTAACCCTCCCTCCTGAAACCCCAAAACAGCTCACTATCCCCCCCCCCTCTCTCTCTCCCTCTCTCTCTCTCTCTCTCTCTCTCTCTCTCCTCTCTCCCTCTCTCTCTCTCTCTCCCTCTCTCTCTCTCTCTCTCTCTCTCTCTCTCTCTCTCTCTCTCCCCCTCTCTCTCTCTCCCTCTACCTGGCAGACCCTTAACCCTTAGTCCTCAACCAGTCCTTAACCCTGACAGCCCTAAACCCGAAACACGGTTTTCATCCCTCTCTCTTGATCGTGCAGACCCCGCCAGCTCTCGCGACCTATCTAATTTCATCCCTTTACAGGCCATGCCCACCAACCCAAATGAACTTCCATCTAAACCCTCAACAGCATCGCCTCCCCCTCTCTCTTCAGCCGTAACCCCAAACCCTGAACCCCAAACATCACTCCTCTCTCCCCTGCTCTCCACTTCATACCCCGCCAACTTGTCTCCCTCTCCCTGTCAACCTGACAGGCCCTTCAAACACTCGTATCGAGACCCACCAACTTACCCTCTCTCTCTCACTCGCTCTCTCCTTCAGACCCCGCCACCTGTCGAAGCCTTAACCACCCGAATGACCTCCCATCTAAACCCTCAACAGCATCGCCTCTCCCACTCTCTTCAGCCGTAGGACCCTAACCCCCAAACCCCAAAACCCTAAACCCCAAAACCCAAAACCCCCTAAACCCCAAACCCCTAACCCTAAACCCCAAACATCACTCCGCTGTCCCCCTCTCTCCCCTTCAGACCTCGCCACCTCCCGCGACATGTCGAAGCCTTGATCCTTTTAAGGCCATGCCCATCCTTTTAAGGCCATGCCCATGGGACTCGATGAACGGAGGCGCGTTCTCGTCGCCGAGCCCTGGACCCAGCAATGCGGCGCTGCTGGTGACGAGGATCTCCGTGCCGCTGACGAGCGGGGTAAAATACGACTGGCCCGGCTCCTGCTAGACTGCCCCTCGGTGGAACACTTCAGGAGCGGCTTGCCCGGCGCTGCCATGGCTTGGCGAATAGCCGCGGCGCTGCCGCGGCCCGTGCTGGGAGACGGCCCTTATCCTCCCCCCATGCAGGACGCCATGCGGCACCGATCTCGACGAGTTGATCGACGAGCGGAGGAGCTGGCGCCCGACAATGCATGCTGGACATTGGTCAAGATGGCTGCCCGTGGAGGCGGGCTACCATCATGGCTTCAGCGGTGGCGACCGCCGAGGCAACACAGAGTAAATCCGCTTCACCAATCGCAGCGTTCGTCACCGCGCTCATCCTCGGGGTCGCTCGTCTGCCGGTGACTGGCGTTGGAAGGTCTTCAGGCAGCCTCCATGACAACTCTGTCGTCCATGCACCCCTGGAGGGTGGGACCTGGCCATGCATGAGGCATGGGGCGCCGGCTGAGCCCCATGCAAACGAGAGCTGGACAGCCATGCACTGCCAGGCGGGGACCGTTCCAGTCAGCGCCAGTCGGCTCTGCCGGCTTGACTGGCCACAAGGCCACTACTGTGACCCTGAGGAAGGTCCTCTCCTATATGCTCCTTGCCAGACATGTCTCTCAGAGACCGCTGTTTGGGGTAGTCTAGCCGGCGGGAGCGGTAGTCTATCGGCCGGGAGCCGGCGGTACTCTAGTACTTAAGTGTGCTGGAGAATCGGCGGGTGTCTCTAGTAGAAGAGCAGCCTGCTTAGCTGGAAACCCCGTGTTACTGTTACTGCCCATCAAAATGACCTTCCGTCTCAGCCCTCAGCATCATCGCCTCCCCCTCTCTCTTCAGCCTAAACCCGAAACCCTTAATCCCAAACAGCACTCCGCTCTCCCTCTCTCTCCCCGTCAGACCCCGCCAACTTTCGCGACCTGTCGAAGCCGGTCGGCGCGCTCAACCCGACGCGACTCGCGGACTTCAGGAAGCGCTTCAATGAGGTGGGTGTTCTGGGGAGAGAGAGGGGGCGAAAGAGAGGGGAAGAGAGAGGGAGAGTGTGTGTGTGAGAGATACAAACAAAATGTTTGTGTGAGAGTGTGTGTGTGTGTGTGTTTGGGTCGGCGCGCTTAACCCGACGCGGCTTGCGGACTTCAGGAAGCGGTTCCATGAGGTGCGCGGTTGTGCGTGTGTGTGTGTGTGTGTGTGTGTGTGAGTCGGAGATGGAGTGTGTTTTGTGTGTGTGTGTGCGTGTGCATGCGTGCGTTCGTGCATGTATGTGGGAGAGAGAGAGTGTGTGTAGGAGAAGGTGCATGCGTGCAGGGGTGGGTGGGTGGCACGCTCGATCCGACGCGGCCCGCGGACTTCAGGAAGCGGTTCAATGAGGTGCGTGGTTGTGCGTGTGTGTGTGTGTGTGTGTGTGTGTGTGTGTGTGTGTCGGAGATGGAGTTTTTTTTGTGTGTGTGAGAGAAAGAGGGTGGATGGGTGGATGGGTGGGTGGATGGGTGGATGGGTGGATGAGTGGATGAGAAAGAGGGTGGATGGGGTGGATGGATGGTGGATGGGTGGGCGACCCGCTCAATCCAACGCGACTCGCTGGCTTCAGGAAGCGGTTCAGTGAGGCGCGTGAGAGACAGTATGGGAGGGGGGAGGGGAGAGAGACCAACAGACACGCCCCCTGCTGAGGATGGATGTTATAGTCAGGGGCACCTCTAAAGGCGTATAAGACCGTGCTCGGCGCGTATGGCCCGAGCACCTTACTGAGATGGCTGGCTGTTGGTGGTAGGGAACCTCAACTCTGAAACGAGCGTGGGCGCACCCCCAGGTCCCCTACCGCAGCGGCAGCAAACGCCTACGACAGGGTACACTGCGCACGAACGTGTCGACCGACTCGTTTGAGCCCCCTCCCAGCAAACGCCTACGACAGGGTACACTGCGCACGAACGAAACCTCAACCGGCTCTTCCACCCCCCACAGATTTCTACCGACTCGTTCGAGGGCGCTGTCCCCCCCTTCCTCTACGGCACCCACTACTCCGCCCCGGGCTACAGTATGTACTGGCTGCTGCCGCCCCTCCCCCGCTCCCCCCCTCGCCCCTTGTGCAAACCCTCAGCCGTCTTCTCCACACACACACACACACACAAAACACGCACACACACACACACACACACACAAACACACGCACACAGACAGACACACACGCACACACACACGCACAAACACACACAGATGTCGACCGACTCGTTCGAGGGCGCTGTCCCCCCCTTCCTCTACGGCACCCACTACTCCACGCCGGGCTACGTTATGTACTGGCTTCTGCGCTCCGCGCCGGCGCACATGCTGCGGCTGCAAAACGGGCGGTTTGACGCACCCGATCGCCTGTTCTCGTCGATACAGGTGTGTGCGTGTGTGTGTGTGTGTGTTATGGAGGGGGTTGGTGGTTCATCACTCGCCCCCTGTATGTGCTGGGGGTGGAGTGGAGTGGAGTGGATTTGAGTGGGCTGGCGCGCACATGCTGCGGCTGCAGAACGGGCGGTTTGACGCACCTGATCGCCTGTTCTCGTCAATACAGGTGTGTGTGTGTGTGTGTGTGTGTGTGTGTGTGTGTGTGCTGGGGGGGGGGCATCACTCGCCCCCTATGTGCGCTCCGCGCCGTCGCACACGCTGCAGAACGGGACGGGGCTGCAGAACGGGCGGTTCAAAGCACCTGCTCGCCTGTTCTCGTCCATACATGTGGTTTTGTGGTATGCAAACAGGAAGAAACCTTGAGCAGACAGAAATCAAATCAAGTGTGAGTGATGGGGCTGGGGTGGAAGTGGAGTGGAGTTGGGTGGGTTGGCGCACACATGGTGCGGGGCTGAAAAATGGGCGGTTTGACGCACCTTACAGGCTTTTCTCGTCCATACATGTGTGTGTGTGTGTGTGTGTGTTCTGGAGGGGGTTGGTGGCGCATCACTCACCCCCCGTATGGAGTGGAGTTGGTTGGGTTGGCGTGCACATGCTGCGGGGCTGCAGAACGGGCGATTCGATGCACTTGATCGCCTGTTCTCGTCAATACAGGTGTGTGCTTGAGGGTGGGGTGGTGGATGATTCGATGCACTTGATCGCCTGTTCTCGTCAATACAGTGTGGGTGTGGGTGGAGTGGAGTTGAGCGGATTGGCATAAACATGCTGCGGCTGCAAGACGGGCGTTTTGACGCACCCGATCGCCTGTTCTCGTCGACACAGGTGTGTGTGTGTGTGTGTGTGTGTGTGTGTGTGTGCTGGGGGGGGGCATCACTCGCCCCCCATGTGCGCTCCGCGCCGTCGCACACGCTGCGGGGCTGAAGAACGGGCGATTCGATGCACCTGATCGCCTGTTCTTGTCGATACAGGTATGTGCTGGGGGGTGGTGGTGATCAAAGGGGGTGATGGATTGGGAGGGGGGGGAGTGGAGTGGAGTTACGAGGCCGGCGCACATGCTGCGGCTGCAGAACGGGCGGTTTGACGCACCTGCTCGCCTGTTCTCGTCAATGCAGGTTTGTGTGTGTGTGTATTTGTATGTGTATGTGTGTGTGTGTGTGTGTGTGTGTGTGTGTGCGTGTGTGTGCGCGTGTGTGTGTGTGTGTGCTGGCAGGGGGGGGTGCATCACTCGGCCCCCATGTGCCCTCCGCGCCGGCGCACATGCTGCGGCTGCAGAACGGGCGGGTTGGTTTGACATGTTTTACACGTACGCGCCTTGAGGACCCCAGGGCGTGAGTCAAGGCCTAGACTACACGTCTAGGGGAGCTCTATGAGGAGAGCCCGCAAGGCCACGCAGCGCGCCAGCCTACCACGGGCGGTCTGATGCACCCGATCGCCTGTTCTCGTTGAAACAGGTGTGCAGCGCGCCAGCCTACCACGGGCGGTCTGATGCACCCGATCGCCTGTTCTCGTTGAAACAGGTGGGGGTGGAGTTGAGTTGAGTGGATTGGCATGGACATGCTGCGGCTGCAGAGCGGGCGGGTTGACGCACCCGATCGCCTGTTCTTGTCGAGACCTCCTATCGGTGTTTGCCAAGGGGGGGGGCGGGTTGGGTGGTAGATTAGGGCGGGGGTGCCCATCAGAGTGGAGTGGAGTGGAGTGGGTTGGCATACACATGCTGTGGCTGCAGAACGGGCGGTTCGACGCACCTGATCGCCTGTTCTCGTCGATACAGGTTTGTGTGTGTGTGTGTGTGTGTGTGTGTGCTGGGTGGTGGTGCATCACTCACCCCCTGTATGAGTTGGGGTGTACTGGCTTCTGCGCTCGGCGCCGGCGCGCATGCTGCGGCTGCAAGAACGGGCGGTTTGATGCACCCGATCGCTTGTTCTCATCGATACAGGGGTGTGTGTGTGTGTGTGTGTGTGTGTGTGCTGGGTGTGTGTGTGTGGGGGCATCACTCGCCCCCCATGTGCGCTCCGCAGAACGGGCAGCACTGGTTTTGCAGGTTTTACACGTACGCGCCCGGAGGACCCCGGAGCGTGAGTAAGTGCCTAAACTACACGTATAGGGGAGCTCTTTTAGGAGAGCCCGCAAGGCCACGCGGCGCGCCAGCCAACCACGGGCGAGTTGACGCACCCGATCGCCTGTTCTCGTCGATATATGCGGCGCTGCCCATGTCCAGTTGCCAGCAAGCAGCCTGCGGAGAATGCTCCAACTTGATGCCTCCCCCCCTCCCGTCCCCTCCCCCCCCCTCCTTTCTGCTTACAGGAGGGTTCTCGTCGATACAGGCGTGGCTGCCCGTGTCCAGTTGTCAGCAAGCGGCCTGCGGGTTATGCTGTATCTCGTCGATACAGGCGTGGCTGCCCGTGTCCAGTTGTCAGCAAGCGGCCTGCGGGTTATGCTGTAACTTGACTCCCCTCCCTCCCTCCCCCTCCCCCCTCCCCCCCCCCCTTCTTTTTTGTTTACAGGAGGTTTCTCGTCGATACAGGTGTGGCTGCCCATGTCCAGTTGTCAGCAAATGTTTACAGGAGGTTTCTCGTCGATACAGGTGGGGCTGCCCATGTCAAGCAAGCAGCCTGCGGGTTGTGTTCCAACTTGACCCCCCCTCCCTCTTCGCCCTTCCCCCTCCCCCTTCTTTTTGTTTACAGCAGGGTTCTCGTTGATACAGGTGTGGCTGCCCAGTCCAGTTGCCAGCAAGCAGCCTGCGGGTAATGCTCTAACTCGACCCCCCCCCCCCGGCCTTTCCCCCCCCTTTTTTTAGTCTGACAAGGGTCAACAACACCACGACCGACGCATTTTGCGGAATGCAGTTACAATAATACAACCAGCGGCTTTCCAGCGAAGGCTACCTTCTAGTCCTAGCACCACCGCCTAGACCCAAGTCCAGTTCTGGCCCAAGTAATTACTTGTGAGGGGCGGTAGCCACCAGCCGGCTGCCTGCCTACCCCCTCCCCCCGTGTTTACAGGAGTGGCAACAACAGCGCGACCGACGCGTGCTGCGGGTGCGAGACGCTTGAACCCGTGTGACCCACAAATCCAACGTTAACCCGTAACCCTATACCCTTAACCCTAAACCCTGATTCCTGAACCCTATACCCGTTAGGGTTTAGGGCTTCTTAGCCATAAACCAATGCATGCTGCGGGCACTTGAACCCGTGTGACCCCTAAATCCCACCTGAACCCTAAACTCCAAACCCTGCCGCAGGAATCATGGGACAGCAGGAGTCGTGGGAGAACGTCAACACCAGCACGACTGACGCATGCTGCGGATACAAGACACTTCAACTTTGAACCCAAAACCACTAGCTAGGTTAAGGGTTTAGGTCATAAACCCTGGACCCTACTCCTGCAGTGTAGGGTTAGGGGTTAAGGGTTAAGACCTTAACCCTAACCCTTTAGGTCTAAACCCTAAACCCCACCCCTTTAGGTCTAAACCCAAACCCTTACCCCTTCTGCAGGAGTTGTGGGAGAGCGTGTCAAGAACGGCACAATCGACTGCATGCTGCGGATGTAGGACATTTGGACCCTGAACCCATGTAACCCCTAACCCCCAATACACTTCAACCTCGCGACCCGTGTAAACCCTAAACGCCTTAAACCCACCTTAACCCTAAACTCTAAACCCCGAACCCTAAATCCTGCCTAAATCCTACTGTAGGAGTCGTGGGAGAGCGTCAACAACAGCACGGCCGACTGCATGCTGTGGATGCAGGACACTTCAACCCTTGACACTTGAACCCTGAACCCCAAACCCCTAGCTAGGTTCAGGGTTTAGACTTAAGGGTTTAGGTCTAAACCCTAAACCCTTAACCCAACTTCAGGAGTCGTGGGAGAGCGTGAACAACAGCACGACCGACGTGAAGGAGCTCACCCCCGAGTTCTACATGCCCGGAGGCGACTTCCTGCTGAACGTGCAGGGCCTGGCGCTGGGCGTGCGGCAGTGCGGCAAGCCGGTCGGGGCCGTGGAGCTGCCGCCTTGGGCGGGCGACGGGAGCGAGGGCAGGTGTGTGTGTGGTCGATTTTACAGTCCGTCAGACGCCTTTGATGGCGCATTAGACCCTAGGAAAGAGGCCGGCAGCTGTCAAAATTAGACCCCTAGCATGCCATCTGCCATCATGATTGCTGTGCACGCGGTGCGTGTTTCAAAACAGGCGACAAGGAAGTCAGCCAGCTCGTGCCAAGACCTGGGGTTCTCCTGGCCTGGCCGAGGATGTGTGTGTGTGAGGGGGGGGGAGTCGGGGGCGTGGAGCTGCCGCCGTGGGCGGGCGACGGGAGCGAGGGCGGGTGCGCGTGTGTGTGTGTGTGTGTGTGTGTGTGTGTGTGTGTGTGGTCGATTTTACAGTCCGTCCGTGTGTGTGTGTGCTTGTGTGTGTGCGCGTGCGTGGAGGTCGGGGCCGTGGAGCTGCCGCCTTGGGCGGGCGATGGGAGCAAGGGCAGGTGTGTGTGTGTGTGTGTGTGTGTGTGTGTGTGTGTGTGTGTGTGTGTGTTTGTGTGTGTGCGAGGGGCAGTGCGGCAAGCCGGTCGGGGCCGTGGAGGTGCTGCCTTGGGTGGGCGACGGGAGCGAGGGCAGGGGTTTGTGCATGGGGGGGAGGGGGGGGCTGTGGAGCTGCTGCCTTGGGCGGGCGACGGGAGCAAGGGAACGTGAGGGACCGCACACTGACCACACACACTCGTTGTTTCTCTCTATTCGCCCTCTATCCGCCCTCTTGATGTCTCTCCCTCTCCCTCTCTTTCTCTCTCTCTTCCTCTTCCTCTTCCTCTCTCTCTCTTTCTCTCTCTCACACGCACACACGCACACAGCACCAGCACACATCATAACACATACATCAGCACACACACACACACACACACAGTGCAAGCCCTGCACGCTTCCTCGCGCTCCACCGAGCTGCACTGGAGTCGCCCTACGTGTCTGCCAACCTGCACCACTGGGTGGACCTGGTGTTTGGGTACAAGCAGCGCGGGCCAGCGGCAGGTGTGTGTGTGTGTGTGTGTGTGTGTGCGTGTGTGTGAGTGTGTCTGCCAACCTGCACCACTGGGTGGACCTGGTGTTTGGGTACAAGCAGCGTGGGCCAGCGGCAGGTGCGCTTGCACACACACGCACACACACAAACACGCACACACACAAACACACACACATTAAGTCCCACCTGTTCGACACGCAAGTACGGCCTGTGCTAAATTACGGGTGTGAGGTGTGGGGCCCTGCGATGATGGCGGATGCTGGGGGGGGCGTGTTTGCCGGGGCGGGCGGACGGTGGGAGAGAGGCAGGAGTGGGAGGGGCGCTAAGGCCGCACGCGACGGATGGCGCACCCTGGAGGAAGTGCTTCTGCAATTTACCCGTGCGTCCCTAGGAGTCCGCAGCAACGGGCAGCAACTGGGGATTTTGGCGCGGGAGGCAGGGTGGCGGCCGCTGGCGGCAGATTGGCTGCGCCAGGCGACGCGCTTTTGGGATACGCGGGAGGCAGGGTGGCGGCCGCTGTGCTTAAAGATGCAATGCGGGAGAGCTGGGGGCTGGCCGAAGCGGGGGGGACGTGCTGGGCGGCACGCTTGCAGGTGTGCCTCGGAACTGTGGGGCACACCCTGGCGTGGGACCAGGTGGGACCGGTACGCATCACCAACCTGCTGGACGTGGCGACCGCGGCGTGGCTGACCGCCGCGACAAGCACACCGGCGCTGCCGAGCGGCACTACCGTGCGTGATGTACCTGAGGAGTGGTCGCGCGGCTTTAAGATGCTGACCTACATGCGGTGGATGGCGGGTAGCGACAGCGAGCCACCGGCCCTGTTGAGCTCAGGGTTGAACAGTGCTGCCCGGATCACGGCTCTAGCTAGGTTCAGGATGGGGCTCCATGAGCTGCAGATAGAGCGGGGGCGCTACCCGATCACGGCTCTAGGCAGCGACGCAGCCAGCGGGCGTGCTGCCTATGCGGTGGGCTAGAGGATGAGGCACACATGGTATTTGAGTGCCCTGCCTATGAAGAGGCACGGGTGCGGGCCCACAGCCTGTTTCGGTCCATCCCTCGCCCCGAGGAGGCCGATTTAGATGAGCGGATGCGGGAGTTCATGAATCCTCGGCCAGGCCAGGAGAACCCCAGGTTCTGGCACGAGCTGGCTGACTTCCTTGTCGCCTGTTTTGAGACACGCACCGCGTGCACAGCAATCATGATGGCAGATGGCATGCTAGGCGTCTAATTTTGACAGCTGCCGGCCTCTTTCCTAGGGTCTAATGCGCCATCAAAGGCGTCCGACGGACTGTAAAATCGACCACACACACACACACACATACACGCACACAGACACACACACACACATGTGCACACACGCACGCGCGCCCGTCCCCCACGGCTGCATTTACTGACGCACTCCCTGCCTCTTTCTCGGTTCATTTCTCACACTCCTCTTTCTCCTCCCCCCTCATTTCTCACTCTCTCTCTGTGTCCGCCTCTCTCTCACGCACCTCCCTCTTACACAGACGATGCCGACACCGTGCTTTACTTCCTCACATACAGAAACACACCATCTGCACGCACTTGCTCTGTCTCGTTCTCTCTCCCTTCCTCTGTCTCCCTCTCTTCCTCTGCGTCTTTCGCTTCCTCGGTCTCTCACTCTCTCCCCATCACCTCTAGTCTTCTCTCACACAGACGACAGCATGTTCTACTACCTAACGTACGAAAACACGGTCGACCTCTCTCTCACTCTCCCTCGCTCTCTCTTGCTCTCTCTCTTTTCTCCCTCGTTCTCTCATGCACCATGACTGGTCTATCTAAACATACATAAATCTTCCGCCGACGACGCCGACAACGTTTTCTACTTCCTCACGTTCGAAAACGCGGTCGACCTGACGATCACACACGTTCTCCCCCCCTGGCACTGTCTCGTCTTCTCTCTCATGCACCATTTGACCGCACGCACATGTTGTCTCCCTCTCCCTTCTGATAGATGATGCCGTCAACGTGTTTTACTACCTCACGTACGAAAACACACCATCTGAACGCACACACTCTCTCCCTTTCTCTCTCTCTCTAGAGAGCGAGAGAGAAAGTCTCTCTCTCTCTCTCTCTCCCTTGCTCTTGCTCTCTCATTGCTCTGTCTTTTTGCACACAGACGACGCCGACAACGTGTTCTACTACCTCACGTACGAAAACGCGGTTGACCTGACGAGCGGGACGCAGGACGCGGTGGAGCTCAAGGTGTGAACAGTATGGGGGGTGGAGCTCGAGGTGTGAACGGTGTGGGGGGTGGAGCTCAAGGTGTGATCAGTGTGGGGATCAGGGTGACGTATATTACAGTCTGTTCGGCGCCGCTGAAAACGCCACTGGGGCAGTGTGGGGGTTGACGACCACGGGTGTTTGTGGAGGATCGTGTGCTTGCCAGGTTTTACACGTTTTACACGTACGCGCCTGGAGGACCCCGGGGCGTGAGTAAAGGCCTAGACTACACGTCTAGGGGAACTCTACTAGGAGAGCCCGCAAGGCCACGCAGCGCACCAGCCTACCAAGGGTGTGCTTGCCAGCCTGTGGGGGCTGTCAGCCATCCTTAACCTATGACCACTAATCGTCCAGTTGTGGCGCCAGTCCCCGAGCGTCGCGGCGTGTGCGCACACACACCCACCGGCGCGTGAGAGTCAGCTAAGCCAGTTTGGGCAGGCACCCTGCGCACACACACCCACGCTGCCCTGATCCTAATTAATGCTGTGCCTGTTTGTGCGCACCCCCAAAAACGCGTTCGATACTCAAACAATTGGGCTCGAGCACCGGGCACACACACCCAGACCACGCGACCCTGACCGGTGCCGATGCTGTGTGTGCGTGCGTGTGTGTTTGTGTGCTTGTGTGTATGTGTGTGTGTGTGCGTGCACGTGCACGTGTGTGTGTGTGTGTGTGTGTGTGTGTGTGTGTGTGTGTGTGTGTGTGTGTTTGTGCGCAGGCGCTCGAGACTCAGATCAATGAGTTTGGCCAGGCTCCGAAGCAGCTTTTCAGGTTCACACACGCTTCCAGCCACGCGCCACCCGCCCCCATGCATGCATTCATGCTGCCTGTTTTGCAATCGACCCTAACTCATACTGTGCCTGCTTGTGCGCGCGTCCGCACAGGCTCGGAAGACTCAGATCAATGCGTTCCACCAGGCTCTGATGCAGATTTTCGAGTACACACACACGCCCCCAGCCACGCGCCACCCGCCCCCATGCATGCATGCATGCTGCCTGTTTTTCAATCGACCGTAACTCATACTGTGCCTGCTTGTGCGCACATCCGCACAGGCTCTGGAGACTCAGATCAATGCGTTCGACCAGGCTCCGAAGCAGATCTTCGAGTTCACACACACGCCCCCAGCCACGCGCCACCCGCCCCCATGCATACATGCGTGCTGCCTGTTTTGCAATTGACCCTAACTCACACTGTGCCTGCTTGTGCGCACGTCCGCACAGGCTCTGGAGACTCAGATCAATGCGTTCGACCAGGCTCCGAAGCAGATCTTCGAGTTCACACACACGCCCCCAGCCATGCGCCACCCGCCCCCATTCATGCATTCATGCTGTCTATTTTTCACCCGACCCTAACTCATGCTGTGCCGGCTTGTGCGCACGCCCACACAGGCACTGGAGAGTCAGATCAATGAGTTTGGCCAGGCTCCGAAGCAGCTCCCTTCGAGCACCCACACCCGCACACATACGTCCCCACCACCCGACCCCACTCATGCTGTATGTGTGAACGCCCACAGAGGCTCTGGAGACTCAGATCAATGAGTTTGGGCCAGGCGCCCGCACCGGGCACACAGTCCCCCAGGCACCAAACCCTGCTGACCGATGCTGTGCCTATCTGTTTGCTGCACAGGCGCTTGAGACTCAGATCAATGAGTTTGGCCAGGCTCCGAAGCAGCTCGTCGAGCACCCACACCCGACACACACGCCCTCAGCCACGCGCCCCTACGTACTCACGCTGTGCTTGCTTGTGCGTACATCCGCATAGGCACTCGAGACCCAGATCAATGAGTTTGGCCAGGCTCCGAAGCAGCTGTTCGAGCACCCGCACCCGACGCGCATTGTCGCGCCGCCGCCGCCGGACCCCACCACCGTGTTTGCTTCTGTGGCGGGCGGCAGCGCCGGCGCAGGGGGAGCAGGTGCGGGTGCTGGGAGGGGTTCGGGCCCTCACGCCTACCAGGTAGCCAGCCAGCTTCAGCCTGAAACTGTGTCAAGGTTTCGGGCGCCAGCGCTGACACAGGTCTCATACATCATGACTGGTGTCACACAGACAGTAATATCCATCATCATCATCATCATGCATTTGTGTCTAGGGCCCAGCTGCGCGGGTGCAAGCAGTGGCGATTGGCAGCGCTGGCGCAGGGGGGGCAGGTGCGGGTGTTGGGAGGGGTGGTGGCCAAGGCATTTGTGTCTAGGGTCTAGCTGCGCGGGTGCAAGCAGTGGCGATTGGCAGCGCTGGCGCAGGGGGGGCAGGTGCGGGTGTTGGGAGGGGTGGTGGCCAAGGCGTTTGTGTCTAGGGTCTAGCTGCGCGGGTGCAAGCAGTGGCGATTGGCAGCGCTGGCGCAGGGGGGGCAGGTGCGGGTGTTGGGAGGGGTGGTGGCCAAGGCGTTTGTGTCTAGGGCCTAGGTCTAGCTGCGCGGGTGCACGCTGCCTGACCCCGCCACCGTGTTTGCTTCTGTGGCTGGCGGCAGCGCCGGCGCAGGGGGAGCCGGTGCGGGTGTCGGGAGGGGCAGCGGTCTAGGCGTTTGTGTCTAGGGCCTAGGAGATGTTAGTGTCTTAGAGGCAAGGTCTCGCTGCAGGGGTGCAAGCCGTCTTGCAAACAAATAAAAAAGCAGGCGCAAGGGAGAGCAGGTGCGGGTGTCGGGAGGGGTTAGGGCCTAAGTGTTTGTGTCTAGGGCCTGAGAGGTGTTCGTGTCTAGGGCCTAGATCTAGCTGCGCGGGTGCAAGCCGTGACGCAAACAAATAAAAAAGGGCGTAGGGGGAGCAGGTGCGGGTGTTGGGAGGGGTAGCGGTCTAGGCGTTTGTGTCTAGGGTCTAGCTGCGTGGGTACAAGCCCCTTGACCCCGCCGTGGTGTTTGCTTCTGTGGCCGGCGGCAGGGTCTAGCTGCGTGGGTACAAGCCCCTTGACCCCGCCGTGGTGTTTGCTTCTGTGGCCGGCCAGGCGTTTGTGTGTAGGGTCTAGCTGCGCGGGTGCAAGCCACTCGACCCCGCCGTGGAGTTTGTTTCTATGGCTGCATGTAGGGTCTAGCTGCGCGGGTGGGGGCCACTCGACCCCGCCGTGGGGAGAGGGGGGGGGGCTAGGTGTTGGTGTCTAGGGCCTAGGTTACCTTGGGGGTGCAAGCCGCCCGACCCCGCCACCGTGTTTGCTAATGTGGCTGGTGGCAGCGCTGGCGCAGGGGGGGCAGGTGCGGGTGCTGGTGCTGGGAGGGGTGGCAGTCCAGGCGTTTGTTTCTAGGGTGGAGCTGCGCGGGTGCAAGCCGTGGCGCAAACAAACAAAACTAGGCGCAGGGGGAGCAGGTGCCGGTGTCGGGAGGGGTTGGGGCCCAAGTGTTTGTGTCTGGGGCCTAGGTCTAGCCGCGCGGGTGCAAGCTGTGGCGCAAACAAACAAAAATAGGCGCAGGGGGGGCAGGTGCGGGTGTTCAGGATGGGTTGTGGCCTGGGCGTTCGTATCTAGGGCCTAGCTGGGCGGGTGTATTCAAGTTACGAGACCCACCTCTGCCCATGTCCTCGGCATCATCAACAACAGGCGGAGGAGGTGTGTGCGTGTGAGCGTCGCCCCCCCCCCCCTCCCCCGCTCATTCTCCCCTCGCGCATGCCACCACCACCACACACACCACACGCACCAAACACCACCAGGAGGAGGGGACTGCGACGTGGGCGGTCGCGCCCTCACGCTCGCGCTCGTGACAGCCATCCTGGAGGCAGCAGAGCCTGAGGACTCGCCAGGTGCGTGTGTGTGTGTGTGTGTGTGTGTGTGTGTGTGTGTGTGTGTGTGCGTGTGTGCGTGTGTGTGTGCGTGCATGCGTTTGTGTCTGGGGGGGGCACGCATGTTTGCACGTGTGCATTTGCGGTGAGCATGTGCGTGTCTGTGTGGGGGGGGCATGTATGTGTACCGGGTACGTGCGCCCGTGCAAGTACACGTGTGTTGTTCTCGTGTGTCTGCACGTGTGTGTGTGTGGAAGGGGGGGGCGTGTGCGTGTGCACATGCGTTTGCGGTGTGCGTGTGCGTGTGCTGGTGGTGTCGCAGCGCATGGGCCTCCAGTGGGGCAGCACGCGCAAGTACCATGCCATGTGCGCATGGGCGCCCAGTGGCGTTTGCGGTCATCAGAGCAGCCCAACAACGATGCCCCACACCCCCACACTCCACACGCGCTCACACTCCACACCCCACACATTCCCACACCCACTGCCACCAGGGGCCGCGGTCAGCCACGCATGGGCGGCGGGGCCGCTAGCGGCGGTGGCGGCGGCCGCCCCACATGGCGTCGTGTCGGCTGCCGCAGCGGCTGCGGCGGCGGGGGCGACGGCGGTGGGCGTGTGGGGTGGCTCGGCATCTGCGTTGCAGCAGCAGCAGGGGCAGGAGCAGCAGGGGCAGGAGCAGCAGGGCCAGCAGCAGGGGCAGCAGCAGCAGCCCGCCGCCTCGTCCGTGGCCGGCGCACCCAGCGGAAGTGGAGGGAGCTCCCTCTTCAGCGGGCTCCTCAAGCTCGGTCGCTACACCTCGCAGCTGGCCGGCGGCGGCGGCAGCTTCTCCGCAGCTGCCTCCACGCCCGGCGGCAGCTGCTCCCCAGCTCCCTCCACACCCGGCGGCAGCGGCCACGCGTCGGGCAGCACAGCCGGCGGCGGCGTTGGTGGTATTGCTGGCGCTGCCAGCGCTGAAGGCGCTGCTGTCGGCGCTGCAGCTGCTGGCGCTGAAGGCGCTGCTGGCGCTGCTGGCGCTGCTGGCGCTGCTGGCGCTGCTAGCGCTGCTGCAGGCGCTGCCAGCGCTGTTGTTAGCGCTGTCAGCAGAGGCGCTGCTGGCGCTGCTGCCGCTGCTGCCGCTGCAGCTGCTGGCGCTGCCGGTGCTACCGCTGCTGGCACTGCTGGTGCTGCTACAGGCGCTGCCAGCAGCGGCGGCCGCGTCGGCGACGGCTTCGAACAGCCAGGCGCTCCCTCGCCGCTGCCCGCCGCCGCCTCGTTCCCACCCCCCGAAGCCCGTCCCGGCGTCCCCCCGCCGCCCCTATTCGCTGCCACCAAGCAGGCATCCGTGCCGTCGCCAGGCGCAACACCGGGCGCAACACCGGGCGCAACACCGAGCGCGACACCGGGCGCAACACCGGGCGCAACACCAGCCGCAACAGGCGCAACATCGGGCACAACACCAGGCGCAACACTGGGCGCAACACCGGGCGCAACACCAGGCAGCCCGGCGCTGGTCGAGGCCTCGTGGGGGGCGGGCCTGCCGGAGCGGCTGCATCGGGAGGGCAGCAGCAGAGCGGCAGGCGGCGCGGGGCAGAGGGGCGGCGCTGGGGGGACGCAGGGCAGCGGCAGCGCGGCAGGGACAGGCAGCAGTAGCAGCGTCAGCGGGGGCGTCGGTGCAGAATCGCAGCGTCCGCGGTGCCACGTGACGCGCCTCGGGCGCGGGGAGGCGGCAACCGCCGTCGCGCTGCGCCATGGTGGGTGACAATGATGTCCTTAGCGCCCCCGCAGCCCCCGCTGCGGGGGCAATACAGGAAACTTGAAGGGAAATTGTGGGCGCGAATCGCGGGAATTTCGCTCCGAGAGTGTGAAAATTGGCAGTTTCACACTTTTCCGCAACAAAAATCGCTTCCTGTGGGGGCAATTCGGCATGTTCCCTCCTATGTTACGGGGATTAACAGCACATTCTCGGTCTCCTTAAGGACACCACTGGTAGGTGATGGCCATCTCCAACCAACCTAGGCCCACCCCAGAGGGGGGAAAAGGGCCAA
>VFSX01000095.1:57500-62500 GCA_016618255.1 Chlamydomonas sp. UWO 241 | reverse complement strand
ACCAAACTTTGGGAATTTCTTGTGGCTTCCCTGGTCGACCAAATCCACTTTTGACGCGTGCTTTTTAGTTGCCGCCAATCTCATTTAGTGGCTTCCCTGGTTGACCAAATCCACTTTTGACGCGTGCTTTTTAGGAACGAAACCGTTTGGCGTCAAACGCAACCGTGACGTGTAACGTTTGACGCCAAACGATTTCGTTCCGCATTTCACCGTCTCTCCAAGCCACGGTCACCCACGACGCATGCGTCTAAATGAGATTGGCGGCAACTAAAAAGCACGCGTCAAAAGTGGATTTGGTCAAGAGGCGACGCCGCAAAACATGCCGAAAGTTTGGTGTCGCCCAGAACAGCGACCCCGGCAACGCGGCACGGAATGAGACCCAGCGCCTCGTCAAGTTCATGCCACGGGTGTTGAAGATCGGTAGGAGGCGTCGCGGGGGTCTGGCTCCTCGCAGCGGCGCGGCAGGGGGTTGGGTGCGCTCACCGTCATCCTCTCACGCTCTGACTGTGTGGCTCGCAGGTCGCCGCGCCAATCAATGCGCTTGCGGTGCTGGCGCCGGACGACCGGCAGGGCGGTGGTGGCACTGGTGCTGGCGGTGTGCTTGCGCTCGCGCTGGACGACGGGTCGCTGGCGATCGTGGACTTGTGACGCCCTGGAGCATGGGGCACGATCAGTGCTGACACTGGCTCACACACGCACACGAGTGGGCGGTGGTGGCACTGGTGCTGGCAATGTGCTTGCGCTCGCGCTGGACGACGGGTCGCTGGCGATCGTTGACTTGTGGCACCACGCACAGGGGCACGGGCAGCGCTGACACTGGCTGACACACGCACACTAGCGGGCGGTGGTGGCACTGATGCTGGCGGTGTGCTTGCGCTCGCGCTGGACGACGGGTCGCTGGCGATCGTGGACTTGTGATGCCCTGGAGCATAGGGCACGATCAGTGCTGACACTGGCTCACACACGCACACTAGTGGGCAGTGCTGGCAATGCTTGGCATTTGTGCTTGCGCTCGCGCAAGGCTACGGGTCGCTGGTGCTCGTGTCGCGAGTGGGTGTACACATGTGCAGCGGTGGCGGGGCGCGACTGCGGCTGTAGCTGTGTGCGCTGTTCGCAGGGGATGCAGTTGGATTCGTGCAGTTGGAGTTGTCGTCGAACGCGTAACACAATTGTGGCCCTGTGATGTCAGGCACGGGGAGGGGCCACACGCAGGGGCACGCAGGGGCACGGACTTTGTGGTGCCAGCGGGGACAGCGCTGGCTGTGGCACTGACGTTGATGTTGTGTTGGACGACGGATCGCTGGCGATCGTTGGGTGCGCAGCGGTGGTGGGTTGGAGCACGACTGTGGCCGTGTGCGCTGTCTGCAGACAGCTGGGTGCTGGCTGGGTGACGGCGATAGATATGCAGTTGGATTCGTCGTCGAACGCATCACAGAACGGGAGCGCCTAAACCCTGAGGAAAATTGTAAGGTCATCTTAGATGGTGTTTCATCCGACGGAAGAAACTCAGAGCTTGGGCACTCTGCATACACACCCAGAGAGGGAGGGAGGGAAGCACAGGAGTCGCGGAAGCAGGGACAGCGCTGCCCCACCGCATAGCGTCGCTTAGCCTGCTGCAGTCTGGTACCAGCACTGTCCACATGCAGATAATGGCTCGAGGCGGCTCACTTTCAGGAAGGCCATGTTAAGGTGGCTAAACACCTGGAGCCCATCCACGTTAATCAGGCGACGACACCAGTTGATGTGGAGGTCCTGCAGCAAGTGACACAGCCCCACGACCACCCACAACCGACTCAGCCCCAACCACCCAACGAAACCGAATCAGTAACCTACCTGTGCCAGCTCATGCTCAAAATCAGATGCGCTTGCCAGGCGGTTCAGCCGACTCACCAACGCTGTGTGGTGCACCCCTACGTCTTCCTCTGAGCCCAGCGTGTTGTCTGCACGCTGCTTGGGGGCCAGCCGTGGCTTTCCTCCGCATGGACCCCTCCACCCCTTGTGCATGTGTGGTGTGTGTGTGTGTGTCATGGGTGTGGCGTGGTGGGTGTGCGTGCATGCGTGTGTGTGTGTGTGTTGGTCGGTAGGCAGCCGGTAGCTAGTTGGTAGGTGGCCGTGTGGCGACGAGGTGGGGTGTCGAGTCGAGGCGGCGTTACTGTCTACAACTTTTTCAGCTTCTCATGCTCTTGTAGTATTATATGCCAATTGTGCCGCACGCCCCAATACACGTCGCTAGGGTCTGGGTCTGTCAACAAAGTGGCTGCAGCAATACCCCAGCCTGCACCCCTGGTAGGCTGGCGCGCTGCGTGGCCTTGCGGGCTCTCCTAGCAGAGTCCCCCTAGATGTGTAGTCTAGGCCTTAAACACGCCCCAGGGTCCTCGGGGCGCGTACGTGTAAAACCTGTAAAACCAGCCTGCACCTAGTGCTGACAATGTAACTGTGAGCTGGCACTGATTTGTGACATCACAACTGGTGCGTGACACACTGTGAAATCCAACAACAACGGCAACAACAACGACAACTGCCATAGCGTGCAGCTACGCGCCCACATTGCACACTCCCATTCAACACCGCGACCAGAGACGTCATTACTGCAGTATCCGCAGCCGCGGCATGGCAGCCTTGAGCGCCGCCAGCCCAGGCAGGTGCCCAGCGAGCCCGTAAATGCGCAGGTCCTCCAGCTGTGCACATGCCGCGAGCGGCTCAACGCTCGTCACGCTGGTGCATGAGCTCAGGTTAAGCTCCTTCAGATGTGCGCATGCAGACAGGGGAGCGAGGCTGGTCACAGACGAGCAGTATGCCATGTGCAGGCGCTCCAGCTTGCTGCATGCTGACAGGGGCGCAAGGCTGGCCACATGACAATATGCCATGTTCAGTTCCTCCAGCTTGCTGCATGCCGACAGGGGCGAGAGGCTGCCCACGGAAGTTTCGCTGATGTCGAAGTCCTTAAGCTGTCCACATGCAGACGGGCTCAAGGCTGCTCACTGCCTGCAGGCAGCCCATGCCGAGGCGCTCCAGCTTGCTGCATGCCTGTAGGCCCTCCAGGCTCACCAAGCCACCACACCAGAGGATGTGGAGTTGTTGCAGCTCGACGCAGCCCCGCAGGGATGCAAGATCTGACACCTGGCTGGCAACAATTGCGAGTTTCTTCAGTTTGGTGCAACCGCCCAATGGGGCGAGGTCTGAGAGGTCGCTGCCCTCTTGGCCGCAGGTTGACAGGTCTTCCAGGTGGACGCATGCCGCCAATGGGGTGACGTCTGAGATGTTGCAGCCGAAGAGTGAAAGCTTGCGCAGCTGGGAGTAGCCGCGGACAGTCTCGATGCTGAGGTTGGGGATCGGGTTGTAGCTGTTGGAGAAATGCAGCTCCTGCAGCCCCGCTGCGGCTGTTTGGCTGAGCGCCGGCACGCTCCACTCCTGACCTCCAACCTGGTCACACCAGGCACCAGGTGAATGCATGGTCAATTGCATGGTCAAATTGCATGGTCAAATTGCATGCTGGAGTGCGCGCCAGCCTCAGTGCATACGCGTGCTGCATACCGCGTGCTGCTGCTGTTTGATCACTTGAGAGATGCCCATGCAATGCCCATCATGGCATGCATGCCGCGCACACAGCATGCACGAAGGCCCCCGCATAGCGCGCTCGCCTGCCCCCCATGTGCATGGCCCGCGTATGACTCACCCTGTTCACTAGGCTCAGCGCCTTCAGCTTGCACAGCGGGGCTCCACTGATCACAGAGACGCTGTCAACATCGCAGTCTGCTTCCAGACGCTCGATGTCCGGCCACAGGCCGAGCGCATAGCCCAGGGCGGAGGCTGGTTTGTTCTCCATCGCCAATGCCACGACAAGGCCATCTGCCAGCGCCCTCGCGACACGCGCCACCGTCCGGAGCTGCCGTTTGTCGTCCGCGTCCAGTTGGCCCCAGATCTGTGCGAAGAGCAGGCCGTTGAGGAGGACGGCGGGACCAGGTGGGGCGAGACAAGGGCTTCGGCCTCATTATCCTGGGATGCGTGCTGGGCTGCTGCGTGTCCCTGGTTGAGGGTCTTCAGGGCGAATGCGGATGTATAGAGGTGTGAGCGCAGCGTGTGCTTGTTCACCAAGTAGGTTAGGAACTAGGGTTTAGGGTTTGGGGTTTGGAGTTTAGGATTTAGAGTTTAGGGTTAAGGAGACGCAGGGTGTACACAGGCAAGTGTGTGATGGGTGACTGTGCTACGTCCGAGATGATAACCTCCGCAACACGCAACGTATCGGAGGACTCCGCAATGGTTGCGGAGAGGCGAGGACGTTTGCTGCAACAAGTTGCGGAAAGTGTGAGTGCTTTGAAAAGTGTGAGACGGCATGTCGCTGGCCCGCAAGGGCCTCAAAACCCTGCAGGGCGGCCACAGAGTGCATGCGTTGCGCTTCCATGGCCTCTGATGGGGTGGGGGAGTGGTGAGCCCCCGAGACAGGTCGGGGCCCAGGTATGGCATCTAGGACCATCTCCCACAACCGCTTGTTGAGTCGCCTCCCCTCGTTGACTTGCGCCTCACAGTCAGGAGGTTGCGGAGGGTTGCGGAGGTTGCGGATGAGGTTGCGGACATGGGCTGTTGAGTTATCCTGTGCGGAGTGGGGGTGTGAGGTTGCGGACGGCACCCTGCTGGGGGGTAAACTCGCCTCGCTGGCTTCAGCCTTTTTGGATCCTGTGTTATTACACGGGGTTTCTAGAGGTGCTCCCGTTGTGTTGCGCTTTCGACGACGACAATGTGACCCCCGCCCCATAGGGGCCCCCTCCAATGAGCACCCACTGGCGCAGCTTTCACGCCCCGGTGGTGCGCTTTACAGCGCGCGGGTAGCGAAAGCCCGACGCTTTGCACCTCACGGGTTCCAAAAGTGCATCGCTTTGGGCTGATTAATTATCAAGGAAGAGGAAGCCAGGAGCGTGCGGCGTGTGCGCACGGTAAGTGTGCGTACGGTAAGTGTGCGCACGGTAAGGCACACCGCTCACAACCAGTGATTTCCTTTTCGT
>VFSX01000095.1:50000-52500 GCA_016618255.1 Chlamydomonas sp. UWO 241 | reverse complement strand
TCTCTGTCCCTCCCAGCGCGCAGCGCAGGGGCAGCAGGCACAAGCGGGCGGCGGCCCAACACTGGCTTTGCCAGCCGTCAGGCGTCGAGCGCCCTCGCGGCCGATGGGGACGCGGTGGCGGTCGTCGCACAGGGGGCGAAGCGCACGCTCGGAGCGCTGGTGGGTCTGGGTTTTAAACTAAAGAATTGTTTGAGGGTTGAAGGCACAAGCGAGCGGCGGCCCAGCACTGGCTTTTCCAATTGACAGGCTTCGAGCACAATAGCGGCAGACGGGGACGCGGTGGCGGTCATCGCGCAGGGGGCAAAGCACACGCTCGGGGCGCCGGTGGGTCTGGAGTTTACGGGTCGCGGTTGTAAGGGTTTAGGGTTTGGTACTGTTGCTGCTGCCAGCTGTCAGGCGTCGAGCGCAACAGCGGCGGTGGCTGTAGTCACGCAGGGGTCAAAGCGCATGCTCTGGGTGCTGGTGAGTCTGGGGTTTAGGGTTGAGGGGTTAGTGTTTGAGGGTTCAAGGCAAAGGTGGTAGGCGGCCCAGCACCGGCTTTGCCAACCGTCAGGCGTCGAGCGCAATAGCGGCCAACGGCGACGCGGTGGCTGTCGTCGCGCAAGGGGCAAAGCGCACGCGGGGGCGCTGGTGAGTCTGGGTTTGGTTTTTTTTAGGATTTGGGGCTTAGGGGTTTAAACCCCTAAACCCCAAACCCTGAATACGGACTTGGAGTTTGAAGGGTTTGGGGGTGTACAGTTATTTCCTTTTCGGCTCTACACAGCCATTTGGCTGTATTTCGGCTTAACCTTATCCTTGCACACAGCTCAACTCATCCAGTGGGTTGTTAGTCTGACACGCCCGCCAGATACAGCACGTCAAGAGCTTTCAAATGACCTATGTATGAGGACAAACGGTCAGCGGCAGGTCAACGGTCGATGCAGTAACAGTAACAGTAACACGGGGTCCCCAGCTAAGCAGGCTACTCTTCTACTAGAGACACCCGCCGATACTCCAGCACACTTGAGTACTAGAGTACCGCCGGCTCCCGGCCAATAGACTACCGCTCCCGCCGGCTACACTACCCCAAACAGCGGTCTCTGGGAGACATGTCTGGCAAGGAGCATATAGGAGAGGACCTTCCTCAGGGTCACAGTAGCGGCCTTGTGGCCAGTCAAGCCGGCAGAGCCGACTGGCGCTGACTGGAACGGTCCCCGCCTGGCAGTGCATGGCTGTCCAGCTCTCGTTTGCATGGGGCTCAGCCGGCGCCCCATGCCTCATGCATGGCCAGGTCCCACCCTCCAGGGGTGCATGGACGACAGAGTTGTCATGGAGGCTGCCTGAAGACCTTCCAACGCCAGTCACCGGCAGACGAGCGACCCCGAGGATGAGCGCGGTGACGAACGCTGCGATTGGTGAAGCGGATTTACTCTGTGTTGCCTCGGCGGTCGCCACCGCTGAAGCCGTGATGGTAGCCCGCCTCCACGGGCAGCCATCTTGACCAATGTCCAGCATGCATTGACGGGCGCCAGCTCCTCCGCTCGTCGATCAACTCGTCGAGATCGGTGCCGCATGGCGTCCTGCATGGGGGGAGGATAAGGGCCGTCTCCCAGCACGGGCCGCGGCAGCGCCGCGGCTACTCGCCAAGCCATGGCAGCGCCGGGCAAGCCGCTCCTGAAGTGTTCCACCGAGGGGCGGTCTAGCAGGAGCCGGGCCAGTCATATTTTACCCCGCTCGTCAGCGGCACGGAGATCCTCGTCACCAGCAGCGCCGCATTGCTGGGTTCAGGGCTCGGCGACGAGAACGCGCCTCCGTTAATCGAGCCCCAAACGGTCGATGCAGTCAAAGCAAAATCCGGCTGTGGGATAATTTATTCAAACTCATGAAAAGGAAATCACTGGGGGTGTAGGGGTTTTAAGGGTTCAGGGGCGCTGGTGGGTCTGGGGGTTGGGTTCAGGGTCAAGGGTTGCGGGTTTAGGGTTTCACGTTTTCTGAACCCTACAGGGGATTTGGGATTGGAGGCATGGGTGCTAGGTGCTAGGTTTGCCAGCCGCCAGGCGTCGAGCGCAATGGCGGCGGACGACAATGTGGCGGCTTTCGTCGTGCATGGGGCAAAGCGCACGCTGGGGGCGCTGGTGGGTTGGCGCCCGGCGCGGCCTTGCTGGCTCGCTCGCTCATTTGTTAGCTCATTCTCCTTCCTTCCTTGATTCCTGCCTTCCTTGCCTTGCTGGCTCGCTCGCTCATTTGTTAGCTCACCGTCCCTATTGTTTTAATCCACTCACAACCCACTCACACCCACACCAGGTGGGAGAGGGAGGCACTGTGCTGCTGAAAGTGTGGGTGCGGCCTTATGCGGTGTGCATGGGGCATCTGCGCGTGCGGTCGTTTGAGGATAAGGTGTGTGTGTGTGCATGCGTGCGTGCGTGTGTGTGTGTGTGTGTGTGCGTGTGTGTGTGTGCTTGTGTGTGTCTGTGTGTGTGCGGTGTGCATAGGGCACATGCACGTGCGATCGTTTGAGGAC
>VFSX01000095.1:20000-45000 GCA_016618255.1 Chlamydomonas sp. UWO 241 | reverse complement strand
GAGATGGCAGCCAATGCGGGAGCAGCCAGCCAACAAAGTAGATAATGATGATGATGGTGGTTACAGTCAGAAAACCTTCAGTCAGCAAGCCTTTAGTTAGATGCCAGTGCCTCAGAGGCAACCCCCCGACCCCCCCAAACCAAGGATACTATCCACTCGATTCAGGCGCTGGTCGGTCACCCGCTATTCGAAAGACATCCCAGTGCACGGGTCAGACCTCGTAACAATTGCCGGGGTGTACTGCTGTTAGTAGTACAGGCATTGCCGGTGCATGCGGACGGCCTCATGTAACGCTTGGTTGGTTGGTTGGTTGTGTGTGTGCGTGTGCTCTTGTGTGTGCGTGTGCTCTTGTGTGAGTGTGTGCGTTCTACATGCAACGGTGTTAGCGCGCTGCATTGTGACACACAGAGAGAGAGAGAGAGAGAGAGAGAGAGAGAAATACGTTACAGTTCCCACCGCTCGGGCAACTTAGATAACGGCTCTTGCCGGTGCTAAAGCACCCCCCGGCAATCGTTTCATGAGTCAAGAGTAACTGCTCGTGCAATAGCGGGTGAACAACCATATGCACGAGAACGAGAGGATATCCGTGGGCTTGCACACACACACACACACACACACACACACACGCACACACACACACACACACATACACGCACGCACGCACGCACGCACACACACACACATACACACACACACAGATCCTCCGCGCCATTGCCGCCTCCAAGATTAAGCTGACTGCCAAGCACGCCAGCTACGGGTCGTCGCTCGGCCTCAGTGAGGCAAGAACAGCATGCATGCGTTGGCGCGTGCATGTCCACACACGCGGGCGCACGCACGTGCAGGCGCTTACGCACTCGCACACACACGCGCATGCGCGCATGCACACGCACATGTCCATGTTCACGCACACCCATACGCACATATTAAGCTGTGTGCTGCAGCATGGTAGGCTGGCGCGCTGCGTGGCCTTGCGAGCTCTCCTAGTAGAGCCCCCCTAGGCGTGCAGTCTAGGCGTAACTCACGCTCCGGGGTCCTCCGGGCGCATACAAGTAAAACCTGTAAACCCTGAGGGAGCACCGTCGTCCACCAAGTCATCCAGTGGTTTCATTAGTCAGTGGCTCCACCAACCAAGTTGCTTGATGGTCTGACGATCCCATCAGGTAAAGCTCGTCAAGAGCTTGAATATGACCTATATTTGATGGTCGACGGTCAACGCTAAGGCAGCGGTCAAGGCGGTCAATTGGACGTCTATCCGCGCACCGGCTCCCAGAAAATCACAAAAACTGAAAACGAAAGCACGGGTCGGTGGTCGAGGCAAAGTTGTGACTCAAGAGACCAGCCTCACCAGGGGGCGTGACCCCGGACGTGTCTCCATTCATAGTGCCTGTGAGGCTTCCCCTGCCCGCCCCCGCCACATGCACCTGCTCCTGGATCCGTGGTGACTTTCTCGCTCAGAAGGCGAGTGCATCCGTGCACCGTGCGCGCCACACGACCCGTTTCAAAATTGTTTTTGGGGGGGTTTGGCACCAAACCATGCACTTTTGGTACATGCTTGGCTGGGAAGGGCCTGATAGACCAGCCTCACCAGTGCGCGCCAGTGGTTCCGCTAAGGATCTTGAGGAAACGATGGCCAACCCGGGCCTCACGGCTGACTCCCCAATCTCAACCCAGAGGAGGGGATTTCTTGTGAAAAGGGTGTGCAAATGTCAATTTTCACACTTTCCGGGTCGGAATTCGCACAATGTCAACCCGACGCGCCAGCCCGAAGCGGCCAATTTCAACCCGAATGTGCACTTTGTCGGGTTGCGGGTTAGCCAACGGAAACACTGGTGCGCGCGCTGCCGGTCCTCCCACACCTGACAGCAGTGATTCCGTGTTCATGGTTGCCTTTTCTGGGACTCGCAGTGCTCGCACGGGCGCGACAGCCGCGTGCGTTGCAAACCGCGATGGGCCAGGGATCGCCGATTTGACGTTCCGGACGTGGGTTTTTAAACAGAACCGTGTTAGACAAGAATATGGAAAAATACAGAGAAACATATACGGGTGGGGCGGACCCGGGTGCGGGTAGTCCGGGAGGACCTCCTACGGGAGCCATTCGACTGAAACTCCGGCTCAAGTATCGGCGGGTGTCTCTAATAGAAGAGTAGCCTGCTGAGCTGGAAACCCCGTGTTACTGTTACTGTCCGGCTCAAAGATGCTCCCAAATCCGGCTCCACAAGCCGAAAAGGACAGCACTGCCTGGCAGCCTTGCACTGCCGCATGTCCCTGCACAACGTAGCATTCAGATATCGAGCCCCCTTCCCACCCAGCCAAATCGGCTGACTCGGTCATGGGGGCCCTATGCCCCACTCAAAACACAGGCGAAACAGTCAATTTGGGTGGGAAGGGGCTTATTGCAGTGGGCAATACGACAGGAAAAACAAATAGAGTGTGATTCGCGCGTCACCCCGGGGCGGAGCGGAGCGAAGCGGCCGAAAGCCTCACGACCGAAATCCTCACGATACCCATCCCATGCTGTGGCGAGGGTCTGCGCCATCTTGCGACATCGCTAATGATCAGAAGCCAGCCTTGTGCTGAACGCGCCTTGAGAGGCGTCCCTGACTGTGACATCCACCATCTACCGTAGTAACGCTTTGCCTTGCCGATTGAATGATTCTGAGGACGTGCCGGCAAGATTGATTACTAAAAAGTATTGCCGAAAAATAAAAAAATGCTTAAGTGACGTCAAAGTGGGGGGAAATCCGCAAAAAAACGCGGCAAGGCACCCAGATTCTAAACAATGACACCCCCTTTATAGAAGTGGCGGCAAGGCAAAGCGGTACTTTGGTATGATCATCGTCAAATCGTTTGCTCAGGAACATCGCTGTTCTGTCGCTCTAGGAGCTCCTACGGCTTTCGCTGTGTGGCTGTCGTTCTGTGGCCGCCCTGCTACGTCTGTCAAGCAGTCTTATGTCTGCGCAATCGAAGCACTGGATACTCCTTCGTAATGGCACCACTAATGATGTCGTCGCCAAACTGCACCATGCAGGGCTTGCTGCGTGGCCGCAACCTGAGAGACCTCATGGGGCAGGAGCAGCGTGCGGCGACGCGCGACGAGCCGTTTTGCACGGCGCGGGTGAGTTTTGTGTGTGTGTAGTGGAGGACTGTGTGTGTGTGGGGGGGGGGGGCTGCATAAACGCAACCTGAGGGACCTGATGGGGCAGGAGCAGCGTGCGGCAACGCGCGACGAGCGGTTTTGCACGGCGCGGGTGAGTTGTTTTTGTTATTGTGTACTGGGGGACTGTGTGTGGGGGGGGGGGGGGGGGTGCATGGACGCAACCTGGGGGACCTGATGGGGCAGGAGCAGCGGGCGGCGACGCGCAACGAGCCGTTTTGCGCGGCGCGGGTGAGCGTGCCTGTGCGTGCTCGTGTGTTTGTGTGAAGTGGGGGAATGTTGCCAGGGAAGGGGGGGGGGCTGTGCGGGCACAACTTGGGGGACCTCATGGGGCAGGAGCAGCGGGCGGCGACGCGTGACGAGCCGGTTTGCATAGGCGAGTGAGTGTGCATCCCAGAACTATAAGCCCTGAAACCTAAACGCTCCCCCCCTCAGGAGGGCCTGCTCGCCAGGGACGCAGAGGCCCTCGCGGACGCGGCACGGCAGCGGCTGCAGCGGCAAAGCATGGGCGGCACGCCAGAGGCCGCAGCAGCGCACGGGACAGAGGCAGAAGCACGGCCGCACGCGCAGACGCACGCAGCCGAGGCGCAGGCGCAGGCGCACGCACAGGCGCACGCACAGGCGCACACGCCGAGGCTCGCGGCACAGGCGCCCGCACTGCAGAGCGCGCCGCCACCTGCCGGCGTGCCGCACTTGGACCTCAGCACGGTCGTGCCCCAGCCGCAACGGGGAGGCACCAGCACCCGCGGCAGCGGCAGTGGCAACAGGGGCGGGAGCGGCGGCGGCGGCGGCGGCGGCGGCGCGGGTGGCGGCAGTGTCGGTTGGGGCTCAGCGACGGACGCGCAGCAGGCAGCCACTTCACGACAACTTGTCGTTGAGCAGGTGGTGGTTCATGTACCGCCCGTGCTCACGCCGCGGGTGAGGCCACGCACCGTCGCGATGCGCTCCGATGAGCGGGGCGGTGAGGAGGCGGGCACCAGACAGTCGCAGACACAGCAGCAGCGGCAGCAGCAGCCCTCGACCCGCCCCGCGTCCGCATGCACCGAGGGCAGCCCCCTCGGCGGCACAGGCTCGTTGAGCGCTTCCTCCTCCGCAGACCCCTTCAGCCCGCGACCCACCCCGGGCCGCAGCTTCCCCGGCACCACCAGCAGCAGCGGGAGCGGCAGCAGCAGCAGCGCCGGCCTCGCCCCGTCTTCCTCGTCCTCCGCAGAGCACGCCGGCCTCGCGCAGATGCTTGCAAGGGCAGCTAGGGCCTTGGGCGCGCACGACGCCACGCTCGCCACCACCGGGGCGCCCAGGGCGCCGCACGCCGGCGGCTTCGACTGCGTGCAGTTCTCGCCCTCCACGGGCGGCTCGTGGGATGGCACCCAGTTTCGCACCACCCACGCGCCGCGCACGCAGCCCGGCCACCACAGCAGTTCAGGCCACCAGAAGCCCCGCCCGCCGTCCGCGTACTCCTCGTCGAACGCGCTCGCCGGGTCCGTCACGCTGCACACGATCCCGGCGCACGTCGCTGCGCACGGGCTGGAGCCGCGCCGCGCGTGCCCACTGACGCCCTGCTGGGACGCGGCGGCGGTGGGCAGCAGCGGCGCGGTCACGGGAGGGGGGGCGCCCTCAACGAGGGGGGCTGGGGCTGCGCGCGTGCGGTCGCCGCCGCCACAGCAGCAGCGGCAGCAGCAGCAGCAGCAGCAGCACGTGGGCAGCAGCGAAGCGCGGCCGCCGCCCAGCGGTGCGCGGTGTACGGGCGTGCAGTCGCCGCAGCCGCACCGCCCGCAGAGTGCAGCGGGGGCGTACAGCCTGGGAGGCGGCGGCGGTGCAGGCGCTGCCGTGGACCTTGCTGCCGGCGGTGTCATCGGCAGTTTGGGGCACCATTCGACCCGCCCGCAAAGCGCGCGCGACGGCTCCGGCGGCATGCGCATGGGCAGCACGCTGCCGCTGTCTGGTGGGCGAAGGTCGGCTGCCGTTGGCGGTGGTGGAGGTGGCGGCTCGGGGGAAGGCCTCCTTCTGCCGCCCGAGCTGTACGAGCCGCCGAGCCAAAAGGACCGGCTGCGCGCGAACGCGCACTTCAAGGCCGGCTTTGCGCGCGCCGCGCTGCGGTCCGTGTGAGTGTTGAGGCTCAGCCACGACGCAAATGTTACCGAACTTCAGCAATCTCTTCGTCAACAGTAATAGGGCAGGGGTAGGTTGAGGCGCTCCTGCCACACGTGCACGCTCGCAACACACAGCTGCTGCTTTACCAGGGGCGCCCCAAATACGCTGCTTCCTCACCAAGGGCCCAAGCCAGGGACCTGCAGGGCCGCACACACGCATTTCGATGACCCATAGTTACTTCCCGACTTTCCTCAAACTGGTAAACAAAAATGTCAAGAACCTCGCGCCAACAAAATCTGGTCAAGAACCTCGCGCGAACAAGCCCGCGTGCCCCTCAGCGGTGGTTGCGCAGGAAGTGTGTACACACTGAGGGAGGAGCACATGGACTCCACACAGGGGTTGCGTCGAGTCCTCACGTGCCTTGTCAGATGTGCCTAGTCATCGGCATTCATGGCGAGCAGGAATACCGCGTCACTCGTCCCGCGCCCAAGCGCCTTGACCTGCTTGCGAAGGACGCGCCGCGTCTGCTTGTCTGCGCCGCTGCCCTCCTCCACCTCGACGGTGATGGCATCCTTCAGCTCCTCCGGCGCCATGCCCCTTAGCCTGCCAAGGCACAGCTCAAGCAGCTCGTCAAGCTGCGGGCTCTCCGCCAGAGCGAGCCACGCGATGATGTAGGTTTCGCGTGTGTTGGCGTCGCCAGACAGCAGCTCGATATTCTCTTTGACAAAGGCCACCAGCCGCTTGAGCAGCTTGGCAAAGTCGTACTTGTGAACCACTAGCAGCATCACCTGGACGCTGTCCAACGTGACCTCCGGCTGGTCATGCAGCGGGTACAGGCAGCTTTGGATGTAGGTCCACGTACCAAAGCTGCCGTCCACCTGAGGGAGAGGACGCGATGCAAAGACGATACTGGTTCAGGGACGGTGCAACCACAGCAACATTGGCACTTCAGCTCACCGAGATCGGGGCGTTGCCCCTCATGTCGTCCAGGGCGCCGCGGAAGAACGGTGAGGCCACCTGCAGGAACTGGCTGATCACAGGCACCTCTGCATCGCACGCCAGCTTCAGGGTCATGTCGCAAGGCACGCCGTCTGCGGGCGTGCAAGACACGAGCAAACGTGAGCCCATTGCATGCTTGGCGGCACAGGTGGAACCAATAAATGCGGCATATAGCGCACAAGTGTCCACCTGGAACCTGGGCTTGCGCTCCACGGTGACGTTAACCGTCAGCACCAGTGTGTCGTTCGCAAGCCAGCCGGCCGCCGCGTTCCTGAGCGCAGATAGCCTGACGAACTTTTCAATCCCCAGCCATCGCCAAACGTTTGTGTGCCGCCTGTGTCATGGTTGCCATGCGCACAACGTCAGACAGGCGGTGACGAGCACAGGCACTGCCACGACATGCTCACTGACCCTTGGAGATGGACTTGCTGGAGTCTGCCTGGTGGACCGCAGTCATCTTGACCTCTGCCCTTGGCTTCCACAAGACGTCCTGCGCCTCTAGGTGGACTGACAGGTGAGTGCCTGCTCCAGCGTGGGAGCCCTTGGGGTACACCCTCAGCCGCCAGGTGCAGATGCCCGCCTCGAAGCAGTCTGAGAGCAACATCTCGCTCGTCAGCGCGCTGAAGTTCTCGATGCGCCACTGCAGCAGCACGGCATGGCATGGCATGGAATTGGCATCAGCATATGTGAATCAGCACGGCGTGAGCTATATAATATATCGCTGCTGTCGACATGGTGCGCAGCACACGCACGGTCGACCACGCATGCCTGGCGGTGTACGCTGCCGCGGATCCGGAACGCGCGCCGCTCGTGCTGGGGCAGTTTTGCGCAGCTCTGGCGTGCGGCGCCTACGACGGGGGCAGTGTCTGGAGGGCAGTCCTGTGCCGCGCCCTTTTCCCAGGGGTGCCGCCGCCAGTGCTGGGGGGTGGGCCAGATCTGCTGTGCGTGCGGCGCACGCTCGACCCCCTGTTCACGGCAGTGGCGGTCGCGCTCGCGGCAGTGCCCTCAGCCTGGGTCGAGGCGGCAGCTGGTGGAGCTGCCCTCACTCTGCTCCGGCCGCTCCGTCGCTTCCAGCCCCTCCCTCGCGCGGGCGAGCGCGCTGCTGTGGTGGAGATCCTGCGGCTGGTCGGGTGGCAGCTGCCGAGTGTCATCACGCCGGCTGGATGGCAGCGTGGGCGGCCTGGCCTCCGATCCGCAACTGCCAAACATGCTCCCCTGCCTGCGGGGGGCGGGGCCGCGGACGAGCCCCGGTGGGTTGGGTTTGCGCACGGCCCGGGCGTGGTCGGGAAGCTGACGTGCAAGCTAGCGGTGGCGCTTCAACTGCGGGCGGTTGTGGACGAGCGGCGAGTGCGGCGGGCAGCCACGGTGGAGGCGGCTCTGGCGCTGGATTACGGGATGTGCGGAGGCCCCCGTGCAACCGACGCTCAGGTCTGCGCGGGGCTGCGCACCCTGGAGGCGGCGGTGCCAGGGCTGTGGCGGCTGCCGCTCCTCAGCGCCTGCAAGGAGCCCATCTGGCGGCTGTGGGTGAGTGGCTTTCACAAGCAGGCTGCGCTTGGAGTGCCCGAGTGCCCGTGCGGGTGGCGGTGCCGTGAGGAGGACGGGCCGCCGGCGACGGCGTGGCGTGCGCACTGCTTCTGGGGATGCGCGGTGGCGGAGGCGGTGGTGGTGGCGGTTGCTGCTGCCCTCCCTGCTCCTACGCCGGTCATCACGTGCTGCCAGGTGTGGCTGCTGCAGCCTCCCGCTGGGGTGCGTGCTGGTGTGTGGGCTGTGGTGGCAGCGCTCGTGGTGGACGCTATGGAGCGCGGCTGCCGCCACCTGTGGCGCATCACGCGTCCGCGTGATGGTGTGCTGCCCCCTGATCGCACGGTGTTGGTTGAGCGGGCGGGGGCGCTGGCGACGATGGACCTTTGGGACGCGCTGGCGTCCTTTGCTGAGGGCGGCGTGATGCCGCGAGGTTGGGCGGGTGTGGTGGGCCCGACCCACCCCTATGTTGGAGTGGTGGACGGCAAGCTCACTCTGAACAAGGCGTCCTAGATCCCTGAGGGGACGAGTTATGTGAGGGGAGGTAGCGCCGCACGCGTGCGCTGGCGGGATGAGTTGTGGCTGCTGGGTAGAGTGCTGTGGTGGGTGTGCGCACCTGCTCCGCTTCCGGTGTTTTGAGGGTGGGCTTTTTTTGGTCCCTTTATGGTTTTATACCTTGGGCCCGCCCTTCATCCACTGGAGGGGTTGAGTGTGGAGCCTGCACTGTGGTGCTGCTTGCTTGGCGCCCGCCGCCGTGTGTGGATGGCGTTGCCGTGGGGCACCCCCCCTTTTTCTGTTGGCAGGTCTTCAGGACTGCTTCATCTAAGTCCCACTGGAGTTTTGGAACCGCACGTGTGACCGCCAGAAGTGGATTGTAACAAACTCATCATCAATATATAAATGCATCAGCATGCAGCGCCCATGCATGGCGCCCCATGCTCCTAGTGGCCTGGCCTGGATGCAGGCCTGCCAGGTCGTGCCATGCACCCCGCACCGTGAACGAAGCAGACCACATCGCGTCGTCTCCACCTCGACCGCTGATCCCCGCCTCCATCTCTCCTGCTGTGCGCTTGGTCCCACCGGCTGAGCACACACGCGCAGAGGAGAACGGTAGCCGGATCAGATCAGCGACAAAACAAGCGGGAGCCTGGAGGCACCTCGACGGATCTCCCGAGCACCAACAGGGCCTAATCACCAACAGGGATGAAAATGTCATTAAATAATCACACTTCTTCAAATCCACACCGTGCTCCAAACCAACATCCCAAGGTGCCCACAAGATCACCACACACAGTCGCTCTCTACTCTGCTCCAAGGGCACCCACATGGGTGACTCGTCGCCTTCCAGCTACTTTAGCTTGACCTTTTGGTGGGCCTCGTGCCTGCATGTCTGTTAGTCCCGCTGGAGTTTTGGAACTGATTGTGACCGCCGGCAGTGGATTGTAAACTCACCTCATCGTAACCAGCATAGATAGACGCTGAGGCGCCACCAACGGCTCCTCCACCTGCGACGCACTGGATCTCCTTCCCCTGTGGGCGCAAGCGCTGGAGCAGCTCGAGGAGAATCGGGACGCGGTGCACGCCGCTGCGTGCTGCAGGTGGGCGGAAGATGGAGGGATCAGAGGGAGAGAGTGCGACCATGAGGGATGCGCCGCGCGACAGCATGCGTGCCCCGAGCGTGTGGCATGTTACAATGCGCTCCTATTGTATGCCGCCATGCGCGTGACCCAAATCCTCTGCGCAGGTCTCTGGTTCCGATGGCGGGCGTGGCGCAGCATGCTCAACTGGGGGCTGTTCGGCTGGTACGAGGAGGAGCTTATAGCTGCTTGCTCGGTGCCCGCCACGCCGTGGTTTGGCGCTACCGTGGGCTACCTTTGTAGCTTTACCTTTCTTTGGTGCGCCTCGTGCCTGCTCTCTAAGTCCCGCTGGAGCTTTGGAACCGAACGTGTGACCGCCGGCAGTGGATTGTAAAACTCTCATCTCTCTCTTATAGCCATAAATGTGTCATAAATAGCCGTGGATAAAAGTGTCGAGGAGGGCATAGCGCCGGCCTGCGGTGGGTGCGCTCATACGCTTGTGATGTCCGCTGGTCGCACACAAACACGTGTACACGTACACACACGCGCTCATCCGTTTCGCCTGGCTGTCTGTGGCCACCTATCACGTGTGCCTTTACCGGTGCCGCAGACGGCATGGGACCCGAGGTGCTGCACGCCGGTGTCCGTGTCATGCTGCAGGGCGGTGCAGGTGCCACCGCAGGCTCCGCTCGGGACGGGCACATATCCTGCCTTGTGTGTGAGGGAGGTGGCGCCACACGCGCGGTGGCGGGTGTGGTGTGGCCGCTGAGTAGAGTGTTGCGGCTGGCGCCGTGCTTCGGCCTTTTGGGGCTAGTTGGGAGTGGGCCTGCTTGGTCCCTTCATGGTCCTGGCTTTACAGCCAGTTATACCTGAGGCCTGCCTCTGAATGTTTCAGGGCTGAGTGTGCTGCCTAGCTGATGTGCTGCTTGCTTGGTGCCCCACGCCGCGTGTGGGTGGCGCTGCCGTGGGTTCCCCCCCCTTTTTGGCTTTTGGCAGGGCTCCTGCTTTGATTGATCCTGCTGGAACTCTGGAACTGATTGTGACCGCCGGCCTGTGATTGTAAAACCCTCTTGTTGTTACCCTGATTTTGACACCAGAAGAGAGGCCGTCACCCAGAACCGTCCATACGCCGTGCACATCCAAGGTAGTGCAGTTCAGCGTGGGGCAGAAGTGCCCGCACAGCATGCCCTCCCCGATGTAAAGACGCACAATGATTATGGAAGTGTTTGGGGGCGGCGGGGGGCGGGCGGGGGCGCGTTTGGGGGGGGTCGGTGGACCCGTTCTCAACCTTGGTCTCGGCCCAGGTGCGGCTACTGTGTGGCACCCACCCTTCGTGCCGCGCCCTCAGTGGCCCCAACCCACAACCGAGTGTCCCACAGTCTCGACCAGCACTCCCACTGGCTGTTTCAACAAAGGCTGAGGCGGCATAGGCGCTGGGGCGAGGCGTGGCGACGGCCAAGGGCGGAGCAACACAGGACTCCGTGCAACGCCCAGGCCCCATCCCCGCGATGCGCGACACGTGAAACGGGTGAGTATAGCATCATGTATACTTGCTTGACGCTGCGCGCCCCCAGTGCGTGACCACAGCGTGCTGCCTTGCATTTGGGGGGGGTTGTGCGTCCACAACAGTTTTTGGCTTGCATGGGGGGTTGTCGAAGAGTGTCGAAGTGTCCCACTGATACAGCGCGTTTGTATACGTACTCCCCGCGTTATATCAGCGTTGTGGCTCCGGCTGAGTCCGGTGGCCCTTGGGGGAGTAAAAAATGTGAATTTTGGAGAAGTGAACGACGACTTGCAGCGCCAGGCGGCCCGCTCCGTCACAAATAATGAGGGGAAAGGCTTAGGTGCGTGTAGGGTTGAAGAGGACGATGCGGGGCGCGCAGGAACAGGGCGCTGCAGGGCATTCGACGCCCGCCCGCCAAGAGCAACATGGAGGGCGCATCAGGGGTTGCACAGGGTATGGTGTGCATGGAGCCCTTACCGGATCCGCATGTTGCCGAAACTCAGAGGGGATATTGAGGGATTCATTAAGGACATGTCCACCTATTTAAACTGCGTGGTTTGAAAGCTGCGGGGTAGTTGCCCTCAGGTGGGTTTCTGCACAAGTGTGGAAGGGCAGGTTCAGATTCGTGAGGGTGCCCACCGATTTTCTTTGAGCACAGGCTTCCTGGGGCTCCTAGAAAGGTCCTTCTACGATTTCACATGCAGACACCACGTCCAGCTGGTGAAATCACGACACACTCGCCACGTGTGTCACGCGCCCACACTCGATGCATTGGGGGGACTGAACACTCACCCCCCCCCCGTCCCCCCCCTTCCCCTTCCCTGTGTGTATAAGCAGGATGGACCATGGTTCAGTTCCTGTGCAGACCACCGGCGGTTCGGCCGACCCTTTGGCCATCGAATGCGACATGGGTAGGCATGTGGCTGGAGACTTCTTCACCCTGGCCACGCTGCGTGGAAGAAGGCTGCCACTGCCACCACGCACAAGCCTTGTCTACACGCAAGGACAAGGCCGCCGCCGCGTGCCAAGGACCAGGCGCGCGAGGCCGCTCACCTCGATGCGGCGCTGACTAGGAGTACATTTGAGTGCTGCAGGCGCGGCGACTCTGGAGCTGTGTTGCTGCTGTGCGACGGGTAGTACCACGGGTGGCACTCTTCGTACCTGCAGCCTTTTATTACCTGCCACCGGGCGAAGGGCTTTGCCGCGATTGCGAGGAGAGTCGAGGGGCATGAAACCCCTGAAAGCGCCTTATTTGCGAACGCGCTAGAGAGCGGGGTCACTTTCCCACCCACCCCGTTGCCCAACCACCCCTCTCCTTTCGACACGAGTTTTTTTTTCGCCAATGCGAGGTGTGACGGGTCTAGGATCCCTGGCCTGGTTTATTATGACCATTTAATGGCAATTTTGCACTGAGATGCAGTACAGGCTGCATCCCTTCCCCAAGCCCTGCCCTACCCGCGCCATGCCCCCACAGGCGTGGGTTTTGACCACTCGCAACAGCTTTAGTTTCTAGGCGCGGCGCGCAAAAACTGGGCGCACAGGTTTCATGGGAAACACCTGCATGTGATGATGTGGCCCCAGGGTGGCCCCAGGGAGGCGGCCTGCCACCGCGACACCGCGTCAGCGCAAGCATGTGTAATGTTGGTACAGGTTACAACCTGAGGGGGACGCCAACGGGGCGCCAGGGCGACGGCCGCACCGCTGGCGACCCGTTTTGGGCCCCCTTTTCACAATTTCACACCTTCAAGCCTCGATGTCGCCCCAGGGGATGCCTTTCGCCACGCCGCCCCGTCAGCCCACGCGCATGCCATGCTGCTACGCGTCGCCCATATCGGGGTTGGCTACCAGAGCGCAAGGGCGCCGGCCGCAGCCGATTTGGGTGGCTGTCCTTCGCACCCCTCCCCGCCCCACCCCAGCCCCCCCCGAGAGGCGCCCGCCCCTGGTTTTAAGGATGCGCATGTTCTTATAACATCCCATAAACCTTAAATCTTCAATTTGGGCTCCATCGGATAAGGTCGAATTTCGCCCTGAACTGCACTACAAGGCCCTGCCACGGCCGGTGACGTGCTGAGTGCGCTGATGAAGCAGGTGGGCGAGGAGAAGGCGACTGCCTCGACTGCCTGACTTCCCGTTGGCGAACATGGCGTCAGTCTTACTCGACACTCCCGCTGCTGTGCCCGCTGCTGCCGCAGGTCGCTCGGGAGAAGGCGCGCGGCGAGATCCTCACTGAGCTGCTTCAACGCATCCAGCACAGGGTCGGCTTTGTGGATGACCCAGAGGGCGCGGTCAAGGTTTGTGCAGGGTGGGATTGGATTAAATGAACTGCCTGCGTCTGACGCCTGTCCGCTCATGTGTGGCTGCGCTGCGCATGCACAGGCAACTGGCGGGCAGCTGACAGCCGAGTCAGGCCAACGTGTCTACTGCGCGCATTGGGGTGAGTTTTACGATCCTGAATGACTACCAGAGGCAACACCTTGATGGGGACGGACGCGCTGGGTCATGGGTTGGAAACAGTGCACTCCTCAGTGGTGTGTTGGAGTGGGCGCATGAGGCTGGTGCCAGAGACACAGCGGAGGCTGTCTTGCCTGTCGGGTGGAGTAGTGGGCGGGGGGCGGGTGGGGGAGGGAGGGGCTTTGGATAGACGCAGACGCCCTTGGTGCAACGGGCACCCGGCTGTGGGCCACTCACACCTGGTCCTGCGAGGGCGCGTTGATGATGATGGTGGATTTTACAGTCAGGGACACCTCTAAAAGCGTATACGACTGTGCTTGGCGCGTATGGCCCGTACACCTTGCTGAGATGGCTGGCTGTTGGTGGTAGGGAACCCCCACTCTGTAAAGAGCGTGGGCGCACCCCCAGGTCACCTACTGCAGCGGCAGCACACGCTTGTAGGTGAGCGCATGTGCGTGAACACTGACACTAGTAACCACGCAGAAGAGACACCTGCCTGTCGTCATGTCAGCAGCCCACCCTGAGTCCCAAGCAACGAGTCAGCTGCTCACGACCATGTGACTCCAGAGATTCCTTCAGCAGAGGTGTACATTGGACTCTCGTCCCGCGTCGTGGCGATTTAAGCGCGCGAGCGCATCCACAGGCCGGCTGCGTGTGCGCATCGCCACCGCAGTCATCCACACAGGCCGCTGCCATGCTCACTCGACCGTGCACACGCGCACGCACTCGCGCACATCAGAGCCGCTGGTGTGCGGCGTGCGGCGCGGCTGCGGGGAGGACGGTGTCCGCGTGCGCGCCCGCATCTGTGTCCGCCGCCGTGCGCTCGGGCACACGGAGTGCTGCGACGGTACCTGCAGGACGTGTGCATGTCCGTGTATATGAGTGTGTGAGTGTGTGCGGACGCATGAGAGCACTGGTGTGCGGTGGCTGGTGACACGGCACCGGGGTCTGGAGCAGGCAACGTCGTGTGCGTGCAGCTCGACTGGGCGGTTGTCTTGCAGGTGTTGCACACAGGCGAGCCAGTGGGCGGGAGCGCATGAGGCAGCTGCAGGCATCAGGGTGCGCATAAGGCAGCTGCAGGCATCAGGGTGGCTCGAGCTCCCGCCGTCTGGAGTACTCCCGCCACAGCGCTGGAGCGCTCGCGCCATGGAGGCAGCTGGGTAACTCGCCACCAGGCGCAGCTGCAGCAGGCACACGGACGCAGGTCGCACGCCAACAGGCTCGCGTGCAGTGCATTCAAACTCACCAAGGCTCGCATCCATCCCCGCGGCGGTCACCACCGCACGCGCCTCGCCGAACGCAGAGTGAGCCGACTTCAGCGCTGCCTTAGCCACCTCGATGGCAGCCACAGCCGAAGCCTCACTCACTTCTGGCAGAGGCTCCCCAGAGTCTGGGTCCCACCCTGCGGCCTGTGCGTGCTCGGCTCCCGTCTTGATTGCCACTGCCTGGACCGCTAGCATGGCTTGTGTCAAGCCATCGTGAATTGCCTGGAGCTTAGTCAGCGTCGCGGTTGTCGTGCGAGCAATGTGGTCCTCATTGGATCCCTGCGCGGCGGCACGCAGGTTTACTCAGCAAGGGTGTGCGTGCACAGCGGCGGAGCGCTGCACTCCTAGCACTTGGCCTCAGGCTGCGACCGCCACGCCCAGATCTTCTGCACGAGGCGCCTCCCTCCCCGGAGGGGCGCACCTGTGCCGCATGCGCGGCTGCCTCCTGGGCGCCCGCGAGTGGCGTCGCCATGGCCGCACTTTTACTCCCCGACCCCTGCAAGTGCATGGATCGGTGGGTGGGCCTGCATGCCTGCGCTGCCGGGGCACGTGGCGTCACGGGCCATGCAAGCTCGCGCCCATGCAAACGATCGAGCGCGTGCCCCATGTCGTCGCCCTGCCTCTAACAGGCTCACCACGTCCCCACAGACGATATAACGCGACGAATGCACCGCGATGCAAGAGTGAATGGTCGAATGAGCGGGATCGTGGAGTGTGTGGAGGCGTGTGTGGGAGCGCGTCTTGCACTGCTCCCTGCGCCCCCTTCTCCCCCCTCCCTCCTTGATCCCGTACATCGTGCCCCACAGCTCCGCGGATCGCCCTCGATCCGGCGTCATCGACTAGGTGTCCATCTTAAGGAGCACTGAAGGTGCCCAATTGTGATCTGAGGCCGCCGCCTTCTCCTCTTCTCGACTGTGCACATGAACCATGGACCATGGACGCGGCAGTCGAGGCAGCAGTGCCAGCACCGGCTGGGCACCCCTGCGACGCGCTGGATCTCCTGCCCCCTGACCTGTGGGCGCATGCGCTGGAGCAGCTCGAGGAGAAGCGGGACGTGGTGCACGCCGCTGCGTGCAGCAGGTGAGCGGAAGAAGATGGAGGGATCAGAGGGAGAGAGAGTGCGGCGGGCCATGGGGCAGGGGTCAAGCGGAATGTGTGTGTCATGTGCCAACGCATGCCGCCATGCGCGTTACCCATTGCATGGCCGCCATGCGCGTGACGCCTACTCCTTTGCAGGGCCCTGGCGGTCAGGCCAAGAGGAGGAGGATGCTCGACAGCAACAGCACCTACGCTTTCGGTCTGCGCAACAAACTGGTTTTGTCGGACGAGCGCCTGTTCGGGTCCTTTGCCAAGCACGTGTTCCCATTCGAGTGCGTCGCAAAAGTCATGCAAATACCAAATACCACATGATTATGTGCTGGTGATAGGACGGGCAGGATGAGCTCAGAGAGGCACTGGCCAAGATACTTTACGCCCCACGCCGCATGTGACGAATTTCTGGACGCACGTGGATGATTGTCTTCGACCAACCCACTAACATCCTTGGCGACAGCATGTCCTTGGTAGGGAACATGGACCTCACGCTTGGGATCACTGGCCCAGACCCAACGTTGACGATGAGCATGGTGGATCTGATTGACTTGGTAAGTGCTGCTCTGGAGTACATACAGAGAGATTCATGCACACAAAAGTCTTTGGGATGCCACTATCAACATGCTGAATACAGGCACCTGTTCAGCTCATCCCCATGCATCCATGCGTTTGCACCGCAGGCACGCGACTACCTAATCAGCCATCACCGCTTTGCCTTCGAGCGGCTTGATCCAACGGGCTTGCCTGAGGTGAGGTGACCCATCATACGGCTGGGCGTTGCGTGGACGCACATGTAGTGTGCACGTGCCTGCGCCTTTGTGACGCCTGCCTGCCCCTGTGTGACTGCGTTGCGCATGCACAGGCTCGGAGCGGGCATCTGGCAGGCGAGCCTGGTCAGCGCAACTACTACGTGCTGTGGGTGATGATGATGAATGTTACAGTCAGGGACACCTCTAAAGGTGTATAAGACCGTGCTCGGCGCGTATGGCCCGAGCACCTTACTGAGATGGCTGGCTGTTGGTGGTAGGGATCACCAACTCTGTAAAGATCGTGGGCGCACCCCTAGGTCCCCTAACGCAGCGGCAGCAAACGCTTGTTGAAGTAGGTGAGCGCATGTTGGGAAACGGAAACGCAAGGCAGGTTCGTCGCCAATCGCCAAAAGAGACATCCCCCCGTGAGGAGAAAGGCCAAGACGTGGCCAAAAAGGATATCAAGCCGGGCCGCAACCTCTAACGTGTTAAGGGGTTTTCTAACTGGGATTTCAACCAGCATTTACAGGATTCTCATCCTGTTACCCTTAACCTGGCTCTGAGCAGAAGCTGGCCCCTTGTTGTTGCACCGAGCACGACATTGGACGTGTCGCAGGCCCCCCCCTGCTGAAGGGGGGAGGCACAGAAGGACTCGGTGAGGGGCACATCCCTAAGCCTAACTACCTAAAAAGGGGCTGGAAAAGGCGGTCAGTAGTGACCAACAGTGTGGGATTTGGTAATAGGTTAGAGAGCAAGCTTGCCCCCCGGTTATAGCGGATAAATATGTTCCTTCTGCATACTCCGTTTTGAGGTCGTCATCTTTGAGGCAGCTTTCACGTGTGAGACCCAGCGTGGGCATTTCTCAGGTGCGCCAGCTGCGGTGCACTGCAAACGGCACAGTCCACCGCAGCTCCTCGGGAACCCACGCTTGGGTCCCCACCACTATCGTGGCTGCCTCATTGACTCCTAATTCAAAACATCATTTGCTTCAGGTCAATTATTCCTCCCGATCCTCTACCATCTCCAAGCTTGTGTTACGTATATCAAGGCACGAGACCAGAAAGTTGGCCATGTCACGCCAAAAAAAAGGGTAAAGTAGCCCCAGGCTGGGGTTCATGAACGCCCGCATCTTCGCATCCAAGCCTTTATCGTCCCCAGGGACGCTCAGGAAAAGGGTGTGGAACTGTATGCGCGTCTCCGTATACGCTGGACACTCAAAAATTACGTGTGCCTCATCCTCCCGCATGCCACAAAGGCGACAGAGCCTCTGGCTGCGTGACTCTGCCTGCACCGTGTGGCGCCCCTTCTCTATCTGCAGTTCATGCAGCCCCATTCTAAAGCGTGCGAGTGTCGTGATCTGGGCGGCGCTGTTCAGCCCCGTCCAGAGCATTGGTGCGCCGCCACAGTCGTCCGCCATCCACCGCAAGTAAGTGAGCATCTTGAAGCGCTGTGACCATGAGTCAGGCACTGAGCGGACGACGCTGAGCTGGTTGGCGTCCTCTGGCAGCTCTGGTGTGCTGGTCTCTGATGCCAGCCAACCCGCCGCTGCTGTCTCTAGCAGGCGGGCGGTGCCCCCCGTCTCCTGGCCCCACACCAGCGTGTGCCCCACTGTGCTGAGGCACTCGCTCAGCTGTGCCACCCAGCTCTCTCGCGCGCCACCCGCCGCTAGCTCCCAGCTCTCCCGCATTGCCGCCCTCAGCAGATCGCCATCCGGCCGCCGTAGCGCTTTCGCCCAGAAGCGCGCCGCCTGCCGCAGCCAGTCGGTCGACAGCGGTCGCCAGCCCACCTCCGTCGCGTGGGTAGAGGTCGCCTATGCTGACTGAATGACTGCCAAATCGACAACACGCCCATGTGCAAGTTGACTTGAGAGAAGGGCACCCTCACCCTCTGCGCTGTGACGGGGCAGGCGCATGAGACTGATGCAAGAGACAGAGTGGAAAGTGAGGGCGAACTTGACTGCCGGGTGGAGAAGTGGGCAGAGGGGCGGGCAGAGGGACACAGACGACACCCTGCCTGAACCTGGGTGGGCGTTTTTAGGCGCGATGGTTGAAGACCAGTTGAAGATTGTGTAAAAACTTACACGGCATCCGCTCAAAGATCAAGGCAGCCAACAACGCTACGGAAGAGATGGACGGTGCCTCCTGCCGAACCGCAATTCTGCAGCACCTCACCGCTTGTGCCTGTCCTCACGGCTGCCGTCCCTGCATGCGCACACTTGCCTTGCCCCCGTAAACACCTGCCCGACAGGGCAGATGCCATCAATCAGGTGCAATAGAGAAAGGGGAGGGCAACCTGCTCTTGAAGTCAGTCAAATTTCGGCTGCTGTCACCTGGCTGAAGGGAAACGCGGCGGAGTCACACGGCCGAGTCAATGTTGCAATGTTACAAGGTTTTTTTGGTCAGCCGCTTATGCTCCAACGGTGGTGGTGCGGTGCATTCTCACGTCTCACAGCCCCAGGTTCTTGCGCATCTTGGCGACCTTTTTGGAGCTGGGCGGCTGCAGCGCACCCGAGTGGCCGCCCTTGTGGCCGCCGCCGCCGCCTCCCCCGGGCGCCGCCGCCGTGCCAAGCGTCGTGCCCACGCCCAGCGCGGCGTTTGGCCCTAGCCCCAGCACAGCGGTCCCGGCCTTGGCACCGCCACCGCCGCCGCCTCCCTTGCCCTTGCGCCCGCCCGCGCCGGGCGTGCGGCCGCCGCCGAGGCCCAGGCCAGGCACGCCGTGCTGCGGCGCGTCCCTCTCCGGCTCCCACTCCCCCGTCTGCTCCGCCATGTCGCCCGCGCCGTCCTCGCCGTTGCCCGGTTGTTTCGTAAACGCGAGCGCGCCGACCAGGCCGCTGTGCCCGCCAATCATGTCGGTCGGCGCGGGGGACATGCCAGGCGGCGCGCCCGCGACCCCGCGCGGCGACCCCACGACCCAGTCCGGCGGGAGGTCGGCCGCGTCCGCCATGCGCGCGTGCCACGGCGCGCGCGCGCGCGCGTCGCACCCCGGCGCCAGCCACGGCAGCATCGCATGCAGCAGGCTGCTCCCAGGCGGCCCGCTGGCCGGCGCGTCTGCACAGCCGTCGTCGTCGCACCCGCTCTTGTCCGCTGCTGCCGCAGCAACTGGCGGCTGCTGCGCGGCGTCTGCCTGGTGCCCCCATCCTCCTCGCCCTCCCATGCCCCCGAGGCCAACGGCAGCACCCCCGCCACCACCCGCCGCTGCCGCCGCACCAGACGTCGACGCATGCTGCGCGTCCTCCATCACGGCGTCCCCATCCCTGCCAGGCGCCGCCTGCTGCTGATGCTGATGCGGCGGCGGCGGCGGTTGTGGGTGCTGTTCAAGCCGCGCCCGCTTTGGCGCGCCGCCGCCGCTGGCCCGCCCGCGCGACGCTGCCGCAGCCTCCCTCCTCTGCAGCACAACCAGCGCCTCGTGCAGCTGCATGAGCAGGGTGACGGCAGCCGTGAGCACCGGGTGCGAGTGTGCGTGTGTGTGCGCGTGTGGGCATGTGCATGTATGTCTGTGTGTGTGTGTGTGTGCATGAGAGAGTGTGTGTGTGTGTGTGTGCACGCGTGCGTGTGTGTATGCGCGAGTGTGTGTTTGTTTGCGCATCGTGCGCTCGCGTGTCGGTCAATGCGTCATCACGCATTCGCCGCACCTGCTCGAGGAGAAACTCTGGGTCCTTTACGCTGAACGGCAGCTCGGCAAACACCTGCGGCCGCGCGTGGGCGTGGGGCGAGAGCGCAGGCGTGAGCATGAGGCCGGTGTGCGCGAGGCCGATGTTGTACATATGGGTGTGTGGGCAGACACGCCAGGGCACAGGCGTGTGGGCGAGGCGTCCGCGTTCATAACACATGCACCACCCTGCCCCTGCGCGCGTACCGGGACCCACGTGCGCACCCATTCCCATGCGTGTGCGCGAGCGCGTGCGGCCGCATGCACACCCACAAACGGAGCCCCATACGCACATGCACACAGTCACTGCGTGTCTCTAGCCAGCGTGGGTGTTGTCTGCATGCCTCAGGGTACGCAGGCCCACGTCTCACATGCCATTCCAGGCGTCCGACGGACTTCAAAACCGATCACACGCACCTGCACCTCCACACACACAGACACACACAACACACACACACACACACCTGCTTGAAGGGCTGGAGCAAGCACGTGCGACCACACACACACAAACAGACACACACACCTGCCCAGGGTACGCATCCCCCAGCCAGCGCGTGAGCGACGCGTGCAGGCTCGCCGCGCCCCCGACTTCAAAGCTCGACGGAGCTGGGGCCGGCGGGGGCGGCGCGCGACCGGCCGCCGCCACCGCCGACGAGGGCGCAAGGCCGGGCGGGCCACCACCACCAAACGCCGCAGGGGCGAAGAAGCCGCCGTGGCTGTGGTTGGGCGCGGTGCCGGGGCCGTTGGCGTACCGGGGCGAGGGCAGCGGCGACGGCTGCGGCGACGCCCCGGGCGGCGTGCTGGCGCCTCTGCCGCCGCCGCCGTGCTGGTACTGGTGCGCGTGGTGGGCGTGCGAGCCGCTCGGCGCGGGCGAGTGGGAGCCGCTGCCACCTGTGCCCAGCGGGAGGAGCGGCACGAGCGTCGCCGCCCCGCCGCCAAAGCCGGTCACGCCGGCGGGCGGCACGTCGACGGTCAGGTTGCTGGGGTGCCGCGGGGACGGCGCGGGGCTCGCGGCGGCGGACGCGCCGGGCTCTGACGCTGCCGCCCACGCTGCGGCCGCGCCCTGCGCCGGTGCGCGCGCACTCGTGTGGGTGACGCCGCCCTCCGCAGCCAAGCCGCTCGCGGCGTGCTGCGGCGGCAGCAGCTGGCGCGCAGCGTACGCGGCCGAGGCGGGGGACGCCACCACTCTGATGGGGGGCACCGCAAACGGGGGGAGGCCTCCCCACCCGGGCGAAAGGAACGCCGACGCCGGCGCCGGCGCGCCGGCGGCGGACGTGCCGGCGGTCGGAGCTGCGTGCGGTGGTGCGCCCGCAGCCGCCGGTGCGTTTGCGTCCGCGGGCGCGCGCGGAGCCCCGTGGCGCGCGCGCGCGCTGCTGCCTCTGTGCCCGTGCTGCTGTTGCGGGGCCCCCGATTCGCCCGCCGCCGCGCGCTTGCGGCTCGCAAGGCTCGGCGCCTGCCCAAACGCGGTCCGCTGGTGCCGGTTGGCGCCGAGCGCGACGAGCCCGAGCGCCTGCACGCTCGCCGCCTGCGGCGCCGCCTCGGACTGGCGCTTTGGGGCGACCGACCCCGCCCCAAAGCCTCCGCCACGCGGCGTGCCCCCGCCGCCCCCGCCGCGCGGCGTGCGCGCGGCAGCAGCGGCAGCGGTTGCGGCAGACCCCGGCCCAGGCCCAGCTGCGGCCTGGGGCAGCTGCAGGCCAGGCGGTCCGGGCGCACCTGCATCACCACTCACCACCGCCGCGCCTGCGCCATTGGGCGGAAGTGCAGCGGCCTCGTCCGCCTTGGCCTTGGCCTTGCCACCGCTCCCGCCGCCGGCGTCGCCGCCGCCGCCACTCATGCGCGCCGCCTTGGCACCGCCACCGCCACCGCCGCCGGCGTCCGCTCCTGCACCCGCTGCTGTGCCCGCTGCACCTGCCGCGTCGCTGCCCGCGTCGCCCGCAGCAGCACCGCCGCCGGCCGCCTTTGCTCGTGACTTGCGCGGGTTCTTGGGAGTGCCGCCGCCCCCTGCCGCGGACGGCGGCAGCGGGTTGCTCCCGCCGTTGCCCCCACCACTACCACCAGGCGCCTCAGCTGGCCGCGAGGGCGCAGCCGCTGGCCCGCCCCCCGCCTCGGCCTCCTCTCTCTGGTTGCTCAGCACGCCGTTCGGCCGCGGGCTCCCCAGCGCTGGCAGCTTCAGGGCAGCTACCGAGTAGCTACCCGGCAGCTTCAGGCTGCCCGAGGGGTACACCGCAGAGATCCCCAGGTGCTGGAGCAGCGAGCCTGAGAGCGCCTGCAGCGTCGGCATCGGCGCCGGCTGGCTCCCGCGTACTGCTGCAGGCGCTGGCAGTATCGGCGGCGGCAGCGGCGCTGTCGGCCCGTTGTTGCTGTTGCCGTTGCCGCCCCCGCCGCCGCTGCCATCGCCGCCGTGCTGCCGCGGCTCCGCCGCGCCCGCCGACGCTGCCGCAGCCGCAGCGCCGGCCGCCGTCGTCGAGCAAAGAAACAGCGTCGGTGTGATGGGGCGGTGGCCGGCACCGGCATCGGCAGCCAGGGACGCGTACGCTGCGGCGACGGCGGCGCCGCCGACAGATGAGGCGGATGCCGCGCCGCCGGGAAAGGCGCCGCTGCCACTGGCCCCTCCCGCCGCAGCGCCCCCTAGTGAGCCTGGCGAGCCCGCTGCGTTGAATCCCACCATGCCGCCCGACGCCCCCGGCTGCATGGGCACACGCCCCTGGGGGGCGGGGGCGAACCCCCGGAAGGCGGGCGACGTCGGCCGCTGGTGATCCTTGGCTGTCACCGCGGCCAGCGGCTGCAGCTGCGCCGCCGCCGCCACAGTGCCGCGTGGCTGCTGCATCGTCAGCTGCAGCTCGTGCAGCGCGCTGTAGCTGCTGCCGCGGAGCGCTGGTGGCGCCAGGCCATCCGTCGACGCTGCTGAAGATCCTACTAGGACGGTCGGCGCTGCTGCTGCTCCCTCTACCGTTGCTGCTGCTACGGATTGTGCGGGTGCTGTTGATGCAGCCGCTGCTGTGCAGTAGCAAGCGGGGGCACTGCCGTCGTCAGCGCCCGCCATGCCGTCCTGCCACTACAGCCTCTACTCGGGAGTGCTCTGTGTCGCGAGCGCCAGGGTTCCTGTGGTGAATTGGAGGGGGGAGAAGGGGGTGAGAGGGTGGGTGGGGGCTTGGGCGCATGGAGCGTGTGCACACACATGCTGCCCGAAGTTGCGTGTCCCTAAGTAGCGACGCCCCCAGACGCGCATTGCCCTGAGCTGAGATTAGATGCTACAGGCGTGCGTGCTCGACGCATCCGGTTGTAGTGCGCGCCAGAGCGCACGCGTGTGTACGTGGTCTTGCATGAAAAAGGCATGTGTGCATGCGTGCATGCTCCTGTGCACGTACCATTCACACGCGTGTGTCACGCCCAATGTGTCGACAAGCTGGTTTCACGCACGCTCAGAGTCACCGCCGCCGGAGGGAGCACCAGACTGCAGACAGGGTTTTCCTTCCCCAACGCCACCAGACTCTCTTCAACCTTTTGTGCTAAAACCGTGTGTCCTTCCCAGATAATGTTGCACAAACACGCTGTCTGCTTTTCTGCAGCGGTTGCTTGTGGCTTGTTCACACAGAAAACGGGAATTTAGTTGTTGTTTTCTTGTCCAATCTCCATCGCCACGATGGGCTGGACCAGCTTCGTCATCACCAACGTTGTGCTGACCACCTGCACACTTGGGGCCCTGAAGCGGCATGGCGCGATAGTGTAAGTTTTGATCGGGGTGGCTGTCCAGAAAATCAGACCCCAACGGTGTTGGAATGGCTCGCAGGGTGGCGCATTTTCATCTCGAGTGTCAGGGGATGCCCCCTGCGGCACAAGGTGCACCTCCGCGACGCACGCAGGCTGATGGAACCCACCTTCGTCCCCGTGCAGGGTCGACGGCAGCAAGATAAAGAACGAGGCGGCAAGGATGGTGTTTATCAAGGCGGTGGGTGGCTTGGTGGAGCTGCATGCGCTCCCAAGACCTCGCCATGCAGCGCCATGCAGCGTCACGCCCCATGCGTCATGCACTATGCACACACAACCGTCCTCTCCCGTGCAAACACCTTGACCGCGTTGGCATGCATGCCTGCGTCACACGCATGCGTGCGCAGGTCGCCCTGGGCGAGGAAGCTACACTGGCTGGGGAGAGGCTCTCGAAACAGGCGTACGAAACGATCATGAATCCCAAGAAGTGAAACAGCACGCGTGCGCCTGGTGTGCAAGGCAGTTTTCAGAGCAGCATGGTGTGCAGCAGGAGCGCAGCAGTAGCACAGCAGTAGGGCAGCAGTAGCGGTGCCATGCACCGAGGGAGGGGGCCACTGTGGGTTGATGCCGATCCCAGGTCGGCCTCGGGGAGGGGTGGTCACTGACGCACACGTGCATGGGCCATCATCCAATGGTTGGATGAGAGACTTAGTACATATTTAGTTAGCTGGAAGCTGGATGTAATGAGAGTTTAGCGGGTTTGTGCATGGAATTCAAGCGATTTCCCTGGCGATTGGTTGCAGGCGCCCTCCCCCCCCGCCAGCACGCTCCTGCACTCCTCCTGGAAGGCCTAACGTTCACGCATTTCGCCATGTCTGTGTAAGGTCTGCGTGCGTGTGAGTTCTGTTGCACGCGAGTGTGTGTGGGGTGGGTGGGGGGGGAGGGGGCAAGCTCAACTCAGACCACCTGCCACTCGTTCTCACGAATTGCTGATGGGGGACTCACAGGCCGTGTATGAATGAGCGTGTGCATGTGTATGTGGTTGTCGAAAGTGCAACACAGCGGGAGCGCCTCTAGAGAACCCGAGTAAGAACACACGACACGAAATGGCTATTCAGCACCATCGAGCGAAAGGCTATTCCGCACCATCGCAGTGCATGCTCATGTGCTGCTTTTGGATTCCACACTTGGCGCCCACCACCTGCGCCTTCTGCAGAACTCCGATGCACGCACGCAATATC
>VFSX01000095.1:12500-15000 GCA_016618255.1 Chlamydomonas sp. UWO 241 | reverse complement strand
CCGCTCGTCAGCGGCACAGAGATCCTCGTCACCAGCAGCGCCGCATTGCTGGATCCAGGGCTCGGCGACGAGAACGCGCCTCCGTTAATCAAGCCCCTACACACTAAAACCCTAAACCCTAAACCCTAAACCCTAAACCGAACACCCTACCCCCCCACAACTCACCTGGACGCAGGCTCACACGCGGCACGTGGTTCGCCTGGGGGTGCGATGCAAAACACTGAGGCTGTGTGGGCGCAGCAGGTGTGCGTGTGTGTGTGTGTATTGTATGTGCACACGTGCGTGTGCGTGCCTGTCAGGGGTTTCCTTCCCGATCGGGAAACGGAAAAAACGCGCTCAGAGGGCGCGATCCCGACGGTTTCGGGTAAGATTCATTCCAGAAAAACGAAGTGTGGAGGCGATTTTTCCGGGGGAAAGTGTGAAATCGTCGATTTTCACACTTTTTGACGCGATTCTTTGGGCTGCAGCCCGAAATCCCGACGAAACTGGGAAAGCCTCTTCGGGAAAAACTAAAGGATGACTGACCCCGAGGAAACCCCTGGTGTATGTATGTGCATACGTGCGTGTGCGTGCCTGTGTGTGCATGTGTGGCTTGCATGGGGGTGCGATGCAGAACACTGAGGCTGTGTGAGCGCAGCAGTTTTTGTGTGTGTGTGTGTGTGTGTGTGTGTGTGTGCATGCCTGTGTGTGTGGGCACAGCAGGTGTGTGTGTGTGTGTGTGTGTGTGTGTGTGCTCTCATCTCTCCAGTGGTCATGCTTGCACCAGTGCTAATGGACGGGATTGCGATGCATAGCACACACACACACACACACACACGAACACACACATATATTCCATTCATTCAATTCCAAAGTGTTACACGACTGCAATCTTCAGCACTACCCGTACTAAAGTACTGGCCATGTTCCAGAGGTCAAATGGCACATGTGTGTCGGTCTACAGCGGGTGAACAATCAGCGCTAAGAGGGGTACATCACATGGCGGGTGGGGTTGCCACTCTGGCCAGCCAACTTCAACTTCAATCGCGGCGTATCATATACGCATGGGCTGATAAATTCCATGGGGCGATAGTCGGGTGTAGGCAGGCCTACAGGACGTTGGATCAGCTCCTCGATGGGGCGACGGACGAACGTAGGCGGGCCTGGGATAGGGGGCGGCGGCGGATCATCTCCACGAGCCCACAACCTCGATGGGGCGTTGATGAACGTAGGCAGGGGCGCAGGGATGGGGCGGCGGATCATCTCCATTGGCCTCTGAACTCCATGGGGCGATGATGTAGGTAGGCACACACACACACACACACACACAAACACACACACACACATACACACTCACACACACAGGTGGCTGATCGGGCTGCAGTGCATAGCATCCACACATGCACATGCATGCACACACACACACATACACACATACACACACGCACATGCACACGCAAACACACACACGCACACACACACACACATACACACACACACACACACAGGTGGCTGACCAAGGCGCCATGCACCAGGCTGCGATGGAAGGCACACACGTGCACACACGCGCACGCACACACACGCACACACGCGCGCGCACGCACACACACACACACACACACAAACATGCCCCCCCTCCCCCCCACACACACAGGTGGCTGACCAAGGCGCCATGCACCGGGCTGCGATGGAGGGCATACACACACACGCACACACGCGCGCGCACACAGACACACACACACAGATGGCATGCTATGGGTCTAATTTTGACAGCTGCCGGCCTCTTTCCTAGGGTCTCATGCGCCATCAAATGCGTCCGACGGACTGTAAAATCGACCACACACAGGTTGCCGATCAAGGCGCCATGCACAGGGCTGCAATGGAGTGTGCAGAGGGGCAGTGGCGGAGGCAGACCAGCGACCCCAACCAGCAGTACTGTGTGGGGGGACAGCAGTACGGTCAGCAGTACGATGGGGAGCAGCAACAGTACAGTGTGGGGCAGTACGGTCCGCAACAGGGCCAGCAGCAGCAGTACGGTGTGGGGCAGCAGTTCAGTCAGCCCCAGCAGTACGGCCAGCCCCAGCAGCAGTACGGTTCGCATCAGGGGCAGCAGTCTGGCCAGCAGCAGTACAGTGTGGGGCAGTACGGTCAACCCCAGGGCCAGCAGCAGTACGGTCAAACCCATGGGCAGTACGGTCAACCCCAGGGGCAGCAGTACGGTCAACCCCAGCAGTACGGCGGCAGCCCCCTGATGGCCCACCCACAGCATATAGGCGCCACGCTCGACCAGCAGGCGTACGCACTCGCGGGTGACACGGCAAACATGCACGGGGCGCAGGTGTGTGTGTGTGTGTGTGTGTGTGCGTGTGCGTGCACGTTGACCAGCACTCGTGGGTGACACGGCAAACATGCACGGGGCACAGGTGTGTGTGTGTGTGTGTGTGTGCGTGTGCGTGCGCGTTGACCAGCACTCGGGGGCGAGGGCAAACAAAGGGGTGCAGGTTTGTATGTGTGTGCACGT
>VFSX01000095.1:0-7500 GCA_016618255.1 Chlamydomonas sp. UWO 241 | reverse complement strand
TAGAGCCCTCAATCCGAGACTCAACGCCCCAAATTCCTAAACCCTGAACGCAGCAAATTCCTAAACCCTGAACGCAGCAAATTCCCAAAGCAAATTCTTAAACCCTGAACGCACCAAGTTCCTAAACCCTGAACGCACCAAATTCCTAAACCCTGAACGCACCAAATTCCTTACCCTGGACGCAGCAAATTCCTAAACCCTGAACGCACCAAATTCCTAAACCCTGAACGCAGCATTGTCGACGCCACCAACCGAAGCATCGTTGGTGACGCAGCAGATTGGCCTAAACCCTGAACCAGTGATGTCCTTAGTGCTCACCGCAGCCCACGCTGCAGGGGCAAAACTGGAAATTTGGGGGGAACTGCGGGGGCGAATCGCGGGAACTTCGCTCCGATAAGTGCGGGGACAATTCGGCATATCCCCTCCAATGTTGCGAGGGTAAACACAAACTTTTCTGTTTCCTTAAGGACACCGCTGCCCTGAACCCTAAATCCTTGATGCATTACCCTTGGACCCTGACCCCTACCACTTAATCCTAAAGCCTTTAATCCGAGATCCAGACGTTGAACCCCAGACCTTCAACCCTTAATGCAACGCAAGATCGACACCATCAATGTAAGGGCTCCACTGTCGATAGGCGTTACATTGTTTTGCGAGGCGGGGGTTTACATGGAATTTGCGGGGGTGGCTGGAGCGTGGGAGGAGCGGGGGGACGTGGGCGTGTCGTTCTGCTGTGGTGCTGCGACGTGGGGAGGGTGGCGCGCGAGGGTGGCGCGCGAGGGTGGCGCTCGCGTCGGGGGTGGTGTTGCAGGGTCGGGGCATGGGGGCGTGGGGGGTGCCGCTTCTGTGGGGGCATGGGGGCGTGGTTCGCGGACCTGGCGGCTTGTTGGTGTGTAACAGGGGCGGGGGGCGGGAGGCTCAGCCTGGGGGCTTGGCGTGGCGGCGTGTAGGGTGTGGAAGGTTTGGATTTCGAGTATTCGACTGAATTGGATTTGCAAGGGCTATCAACGAGTGCTTACACGTAGCATGGGATGAGGGGATCAGGGAACACTTTGTTGTTGTGTCCCGATCGGTTTGTTTGGCTTCTGCCTGCTGCCTGGTCTGGTAGCTGCCAGTTAGCTGCATGGCGCACGCACGAACGCACACACACCGCCTAGCTGCCGCCCCCAACTGCAGCACATGCTGATTGCTAACAGCTAAAGCAATCAAGCTTCCTAGCTGCAACACGCTGCATAGCTGCAGCATGCTAGCCGCACACGAGCACACACACACACACACACGCTGCCTACCTGCGGCACGCTGCCTGCCGCATGCACGCGCAGGCTGCCTAGCTGCAGCGCCTGCCTGCTAACTTTCTGCCTGATGCCCGGCATCCCACCCCGATCGGTTTGTTTGGCTGCCTGGTCTGGTTGCTGCCAGTTAGCTGCATGGCGCACGAACGCACACACACCGCCTAGCTGCCGCCCCCAACTGCAGCACATGCTGATTGCTAACATCTAAAGCAATCAAGCTTCCTAGCTGCAACACGCTGCATAGCTGCAGCATGCTAGTTGCATGCGAGCACACACACACACACACACACACACACACACACACACACACACGCTGCCTACCTGCAGCAGGCTGCCTGCCGCATGCACGCGCAGGCTGCCTAGCTGTAGCGCCTGCCTGCTAACTGTCTGCCTATGCCCGGTAGCTGATAGCTGCGCACAGGCAGCGTGGTTCTCGCATGCTTGCACGCACTTAGTCGGGGCGGGAATCGAACTCGCAACCCGCGAAATAGTGATTATACTTCGCTATTACGTCGCTGATGGTAGAGGCAGGCGGCTGTAGGAGCCTTCTATGATAGCCATGCAATGGCTATGCATGGCTGTACCTACAGCACGTTGCATGTCGCGCACACCGCACGGCAGCTTGTGCGCCGAGGAGCGTAGGTAGCGAAGACTCGTTGCCATGTCTATACGCCGGAGATGGGGGCGACGATGGCGAACTGAGGGACCGGCCATGTGAAAGGCCACTTCGCCCCGCTGCACGTGCAGCAAAGGGCGCTGCGTAGCGACGATTTGTTGCAGCATGTCTGCACTCGCGACAACGAAGATGGTGGCGACATGAGAAAGGGGACTCCTGCTTCTAGCTAGCTCCTCCCCAGTGATCCTTGGGAAAAATTTAGCAATTAATTATTATTCTGCTTTTTCCCGGCTTTTTCCCGGCACAAGTATTGTTTCCCCGATTTTTCCTGGTACAATTAATTTTTCCCCGAGCAGAAAAGCGGAAATAGGAAAATAGCCTACAAAGCAATTAATAAAAATTCCGCTCAAATTCCGCTCCGAGCGGTACACTGCCATAGCAAGGATCACTGCTCCTCCCCATAGGCACCAAGATAATCCCTTACGGTATTTACTACGTAATACCGATCGGGGACCAAAACTTTGTGACAACGCAGCAGATTGCCCTAGGAGGACGCGGGGCAAATGAGCACACACATAGTTTTGCACCCCCATAACTCCCACAATGCTTGGCTGCTGATGAAGATTGAGACATCCAAGCTGGATCTCAGGCCTGTCTGGTGTTACATTTGGTTCGGTCAGAAACCGTCGGGAGCTCCTACAATTCGAATTTAAAACATGGAGCCAAATCGGCCCGGCTAGTAAGCTACTATACACTGAACCCCATAACAAACCCTACACCCCCAAACCCCAAACCCTCAAAAGCCCTCAACCCCTAAACCCCAATCGCAGCATTGTCGACGCCATCAACCGCAACATCGCGGCAACACAGCAGATCGCAGCCGCGACAGGCGTCGCGCTCGTCGGGCCGTCGGGCATGCCGCATGGGGCGGGCGAGGCTCGCAGCATGGTGCGTCTCTTCTAAAAAACAGTTGCATCGGCTTTCCAGCAGCAAATTAACAGACGCTCATACATGAATGGCTGAACCATAGATAGCAAGTATGCGGCGCACGGAGTGGGTGGCTCTCGCAGGCTGTTGAGTGTGTTTGCACCTTTTCGTGCGGCACCGCAGGACGCATATGGCCGCATGGAGCACGTGGGGCGACAGCTGGCAGACTTTGCAGCGGTCTCATGCCAACACCCCAGTGAACCAAAGAACACTCATGCACCGCAGATTTGGTGGCCGAAGCCACAATTACCCTGGTCGAGTTTGCTGGATTCCTTTGAAGAGTTTCTTTGGGTTGTAACAACTTTTCGTGCTGCACCGCAGGACGCGTACGGCCGCATGGAGCGCGTGGGGCGACAGCTGGCTGACTTCGCCGGCTCCGGCACCGGCGGCGGCGGCGCATGCAGCGGCGCGCACGGTGGCGGTGGCGCGCACGGCGTTGGTGGCGGCGGGGGGGTGCGGGAGGGCGAGTGGGCGCCGCCGCTGCCGCCGCACGCGGTCGTGTCCGACACAGGCGCACTGCCAGGTACGCACATGCACGTGCGCGGACACGCTTGCACCACACACACACACACACACAAGTAACAAGTAACACGGGGTTTCCAGCTAAGCAGGCTACTCTTCTACTAGAGACACCCGCCGATACTCCAGCACACTTAAGTACTAGAGTACCGCCGGCTCCGGCCGATAGACTACCGCTCCCGCCGGCTAGACTACCCCAAACAGCGGTCTCTGAGAGACATGTCTGGCAAGGAGCATGTAGGAGAGGACCTTCCTCAAGGTCACAGTAGTTGGCCTTGTGGCCAGTCAAGCCGGCAGAGCCGACTGGCGCTGACTGGAACGTCCCCGCCTGGCAGTGCATGGCTGTCCAGCTCTCGTTTGCATGGGGCTCAGCCGGCGCCCCATGCCTCATGCATGGCCAGGTCCCACCCTCCAGGGGTGCATGGACCACAGAGTTGTCATGGAGGCTGCCTGAAGACCTTCCAACGCCAGTCACCGGCAGACGAGCGACCCCGAGGATGAGCGCGGTGACGAACGCTGCGATTGGTGAAGCGGATTTACTCTGTGTTGCCTCGGTCGCCACCGCGGAAGCCGTGATGGTAGCCCGCCTCCACGGGCAGCCATCTTGACCAATGTCCAGCATGCATTGACGGGCGCCAGCTCCTCCGCTCGTCGATCAACTCGTCGAGATCGGTGCCGCATGGCATCCTGCATGGGGGAGGATAAGGGCCGTCTCCCAGCACGGGCCGCGGCAGCGCCGCGGCTATTCGCCAAGCCATGGCAGCGCCGGGCAAGCCGCTCCTGAAGTGTTCCACCGAGGGCAGTCTAGCAGGAGCCGGGCCAGTCGTATTTTACCCCGCTCGTCAGCGGCACGGAGATCCTCGTCACCAGCAGCGCCGCGTTGCTGGGGCCAGGGCTCGGCGACGAGAACGCGCCTCCGTTAATCGAGCCCCCCCCCCACACACACACACACACAAACCTGCGCGTTCGGTGGCGGATGGGGAGGGAGGGATGCGGGAGGGCGACTGGGCGGCGCCGCTGCCGCCGCATGCGGTCGTGTCTAACATAGGCGTACTGTCAGGTACATGCACACGCGCACGCGCATACACGCACGCACGCACCACACGCACACACACTTGTGCATTTGGTGGGGGAGGGGGGGGGATGCGGGAGAGGGACTGGGCGCCGCCGCTGCCGCCGCACGCGGTCGTGTCCGACACAGGCGCACTGCCAGGTACGCACATGCACGCGCGCGTACACGCATACACCACACACACACACACACGCACACAAACTGGGCGCCGCCGCTGCCGCCGCATGCGGTCGTGTCTGATACGGGCGCACTGCCATGTACATGCACACGCGCACGCACATATAAGCATACACGCACGCACCACACGTGCACACACGTGCACATTTGGTGGCAGAGAGGGGGGTGCGGGAGGGTGACTGGGTGCCGCCACTGCCGCCGCACGCGGTTGTGTCCGACAGGCGCGCTGCCAGGTATGCACACGCGCACGCGCATACACGCACGCACGCACCACACGCACACACACTTGCGCATTTGGTGGCAGAGGGGGGGGGGGGGCGGGAGAGCGACTGGGCTCCGCCGCTGCCGCCGCACGCGGTCGCATCTGACATGGGCGCGCTGCCAGGTACGCGCACATGCAATGTGAACACGCACACATGCACCCACACACGCACACACATTTGCTTGGGCGTGAGGGTGGTCACGACACAAACGCTCCCGCACACACAAGCTTAAGCACACACACACACACACACACTGAAACACGCACGCAGGTCGCAAGGCCGACCTGGAGCTTGACGTGCGAGTGGTGGCTTGGGATGTGACGGGGCCTAACTACAAGCACACACACACACACACACATAAACACACGCACACACGCACAAACACACAGGTCACAAGGCCAACCCAGAGCTTGATGTGCGAGTGGTGGCTTGGGATGTGACGGGGCAGGACTCAACACGCACACACACACACACACACACACTCATGCAAAGGGCACGGCACGGTATACGTATACCGTATATACTGTATGTATACCGTTACGGTATAAATACCGTATACGGCGGGATGTGTACCGTATACAGCATTTTTTTCGAAGACAAGTAAAAGGCGTAAAGGCTCCAACTCCCTTGAAACTGCATGGATTTCGATGATTCGACTTGCACTGGACAGCTAATGACAAGGGCTATCCAGAACAACGCTGGGATGCAGCATAGGGTGAAGGAAAGAATACGGTGGTTGCATGGAACGCAGGGACGCTCCGGCTGCCATGCAGTGAGAAAAACCTAGTTTTGTGTTTCCTCTAAACCAAACATAGCAAAGTATGCTTGTTAGAGTGGATTTGTGATGCCCATCATGTCAGGCATCCGAATCCACCGTCCCCGTCTCAATTGGATCAAGGAATCAAGGGTATACATGTATACCCTTGTATACCGTACGCGCGGTGAGCCTTCGAATATGTATTGTTTTGGACGCCCCCGCGAAGTTGTGCGCGAAGTCGCAATCATTTCTCCTCGCCCCCCCCGTGAAGAGTAAAAAAGGTCTCGAAAGGGGACTCGAACCGCAGACATCACGATTTGCCTACGAAAAGGACATTTTCGTAGGTTCGCGGACAGCTAACTAATTGGACCCCATACCCCCCGCGAACCGAAACCAATGCATATAACCCCCCCCCGCGGATGATTCAACAATCTTTTTTATCCCCCCCGCGAAGGCTCACCGCGCGTACGGTATCGTATACGTTATACGGTACTATACGGTTTACGGGCCCACGTCGGTAAAGTTCGAGGAGCTGAATTCCGCTTGATTCAAGCGGAATGTCGCTTGAAAAGGGCCTCTTGATTCAACTAATGGGTAAAGCGAAGGGGTCGCCTGAATCAAGCGGCCTTGAATCAAGCGGGATTCAGGTGACTCGCCTAAATTGCTTGATTCAAGCGGGTTTCGGCCCTAGCTGGCCTGCTTGATTCAGGGGGTTTTCAGGCGCCAAACATCCTCATTCCGGCTGGATTCAGCTGCAAGTCAAGCTCTGATGAAGAACTAGGATTCAAACACGCATTTTTACAGATGGGGATAAGCTGGGGATAAGCTTCAGATAAGCTTCACTTGTTCTCACTCACTCTAGACTGCAAGGATGAATCAGCACTCAAGTTAGACATGCACGCAACCGCAACTATCATCACTCAACAGTCTGGGGGAGGTTGGGGTGGGGTGGGACATCGCCTTGTCTGTGTGCCAGCAGTTGGGCATGGTGATCAAGGGGTGGGCGGGCAGTCAACTCCGCGGAGATGATGACGACGCCAGTGATGGCGCCTCGCCCGCAGCCGCCCGCGTCGTGCCCATGGGGGGCCTCGACCAGGCCCTTGAGCTCAATCATTTCGGCAAGGATGCGCTCGGCGTGGGTCGCCCCCCCTCTGCTCCTTCTCGCCTTCGGGGAAGAGGAGGCGGTTCTCGATCTTGAAAGCGATGAACGCGAACTGGTAGAGTGTCACCTTGGGCGGCGCCATCGCCATTTTGGAAGACGGGTCAATCTGGCCGTACTTGTCAAAAGCGTCCTTGTAGTGTGCCATGCTGCCTGGGTGCGGCGCGTTGCCAACCCGTACGCTGCAAACTGCGAGCACGCATGGTGGACGGCAGTGTGAGTGTGTGTGCCCAGCCAGCTCTGCGTGTCGGGCGCGTGCTTTGGTCAGGCGTGCGCGGGTGTGTCGGGCGTGTGAGTGTGTCGGGTCAGCGTGTGTGCGCAGTGTGCGTGCAGTGGGGGAGGGGTGTAGCGCGCACGCGTGCACAGAGGTGGTGGAGAGGGAGATGCTGCATAGTACAGCGCGCACAGGTGTGTGAGGGGGGGGTGAGTGGCATCGGGTCCAGTGCGTGCGTGGGCATCCCTGGGGAGTCCGAGCGCATGCACACGCCTGCATGCGCGCCACGCAGTCGGCCCACGCATGGAGTGCGGGGCAGGTCATGCGCGTGAACCTATCTGCGCACCTTTGCAGCATCGACAGCCGCGTGGGCGTGCATGGCCAGGGGGTGGGGGGAACTGCGGGTAGGGGTGGGAGCATGCACAAGGTGAGTGGCCATGCAGA
>VFSX01000680.1:42500-62504 GCA_016618255.1 Chlamydomonas sp. UWO 241 | reverse complement strand
TGCGAGGGATCCTCATGAGGAAGAAGGCGGCGGGGCAGACCTGGGGGGGGGGGCGTGTGTGTGCGCGTGGAGGCGTGTGTCTGTGTGTGTGCGTGTGTTTGACAGAGTTTTGTGTGTGTGTGTGTGTGTGTGTGTTTGAGTGTGTGTTCACTGTGTTTGGGTGGGGCGAGTGTGCGTGTGTGTGTGTGGGGGGGGGGGGTACACGATGGAGTGTGCGGTGCTGCCGCGCTCGAGGGCGCCTACACACACACACACACACATACACACACAAACACACACACACGGCGCAGGTGCCATCAGCTGCGCAGCGGCAGCGGCACAGCTGCGCAGCGGCAGCGGCATAGCGGCAGCGGCGTGGCGTGGCGGCACAGCGGCAGCGGCAGCGGCGCGGCGGCGCAGCGGCACAGCGGCACAGCGGCACAGCGGCAGCGCCAGCGCCAGCACCAGCACGCGGCCATAGGAGCTCCTACACCGCGCACCTCCAGCAGCAGCGCGCCCCGGCTTAGGGTTTAGGGTTTAGGGTTTAGGGTACCCTTTGACCCCCAGCAGTATCACCACCACGACCACCAACACCACCAACACCAACACCACCAACACCACCAACACCACCAACACCAACACCACCACCACCACGCGGCCATGGAACATGCACGTATGATGCACACCTGCAGAACCAGCGCACCCCACCCTCCGACCCCCAGCAGCGTCTTGCGGCTGCGCGTGAGTAGGATGACATTCTTGCGCAGCACAGCAGCCAGCTGGCGAGACGCCGACAGGGGCCGCGCGCCCGATGCCATCGCGGCTGCGGGCGTGCGGGTGGAGCCAGAGGTGTGTGTGTGTGTGTGTGTGTGTGTGTGTGTGTGTGTGCGAGTGTGCATGTGTGAGAGTGTGAGGGTGTGTATGCGAGGGGGAGAGGAGGCACGCACGCAGGTGCACGCAGCAAGCAGCACGCGGACGCATGATGCCCATGCACTTGCATGGGCAAGCAAAAGATCTGGTGACACAGCGCATGAGGCACCACTGCTCACCGCCAATCGCTTCGCCTCACATTTTATACATGCTCGTCATGCACCGACGCACCTGGAATCAATTCCACCCGAAAGGTGTCTCTCAAGTGGGGCTGCCTAGGCCGAGCGCAAGTCAGGCTCCGGAATCGTCATGGTGGGTGGGTCAGCTGCTAAGAAATGCAGCTGTCGCGATGCGCTGTCTTGTTGTGTACGCGCGGATCAAGTAAATCCGTGTTCACACGCCCACACCGTTCACACCAATTCTTCTTAATCATAGTTTACCGTCAGTAGGCATCCTACTGGATGCCTACTGGAAAGCTTGTTTACCAGGTATCAGGACTGCGAGACTGATTGCATGCATGCAGCATCAATCGGGGGTGTCTGAGCTCAGGTGGGGCCTGTTCCAGCTGGGTGCGCAATGTATTCGCCTCCCCGTCTCCCCATCTCGTTTGTAGCGTGTACTTTAAAAAAAATGGTGGGCCGCGTGCCTGCTATCTTGTCGTCCTGCTGGAGCTTGGGAACTGACTGTGACCACCGGCATTGGAATTGAATGTGCGCGTGCTGTGCACTCTACACTTGTGGGGCCTGCAGCTGCTTGAAGTTGGGGTCTCTATAACTCTCGAGAATTCTGGATGGCGGATCGGCCTAGCCAGGGGCGGCACCTAGAGCACAGAGCCTCCCCTGGCTAACCCCCCTACAACCCCTTTGAATGGTAGCTAGCCTCGTTAGGCAGCTCCCTCAATCCCACGCCCTGAGGGCGCGTACTGTAAATTGTAAACTGTAAACAGTAAACTGGCGGATCGGCCTCCGTTTTAAAAGGACTGCACAAGACCCACACCGCACACAGGGCCATTTTGTTTTGCTCTGCATCGAACCGTAAACGTGCACATGTTTTTACAGGTTTTACACGTACGCACCCGGAGGATCCCGGGGCGTGATGAGACGTGCACATGACCTACGATCCTGCAGATGCGTCTGTCGTCGTCGAAAGCCCAACACATTGAGAGCACCTCTAGAGACCCTGAGTAAAAAAACACGAGGCCCGAAAAGGCTACAGCCAGTGAGGCGATCACAACCACACCTAGCACAGTCCCCCGTTGTGGAAAACCATCAAGAAATATGACCCACACGGTTCTGAGAGCCAGCCAGAGGCACGCAAAGCCAATGCCCATTCCACAATCGACAATCACTGAGGCGGCACGCCCTTAACTCATTCCCACCTCAACTTCTCCGCCATCCCCAGAGCCCCACACAGCCTGGAGTGCCTCAGCACCACACCTCGCACTCTTCCTTGACAGAAGCCCCATTGCCCTCCTCTGGAGATGAGTATCGTATTGATGATGATGATGGATGTTACAGTCAGGGACACCTCGAAAGGCGTATAAGACCGTGCTCGACGCGATAGCCCGAGCACCTTACTGAGATGGCTGGCTGTTGGTGGCAGGGAATCGCAACTCTGTAAAGAGCGTGGGCGCACCCCTAGGTCCCCTACCACAGCGGCAGCAAACGCTTGCATTAGCGCTCTGGGAGGAGGAACAAAAACCAGAGCCACATCAAAGCAGGGACCCTAAAGCCAAAACACCGCAAGGAAACCCCGGGCAGTTCACACATACAGTTAGGCCAGTGATTCCCCTGCGAGCCGTATACCGCTCCGAGCCGGATTTCCCACTTCCTAGAAAACCACCCCACACTTAATGGGTGAGGACGTGGAGCGATGCGTTGGAAAGCTCTTGCCGAGAGCAGCACAAAGGCATGCATTGCATGAATACCCGCTGTGTATTGTGCCTGGTATGAGCGGTCAAAGTTGCTGGAGCCGGCAAAAAACTAATTGCTAAAATCCTTCCCAGGGACCACTGAGTTAGTCGCACCCCACACACAGGAGCACTGGACATACTGGTACTTGCGTGCCCGCCGAAGTTGAGGAGCCCTTTGTCAAAAGCAGACCAGCAATCAGTCCCCTCCCACCTCCACTGCCTCCACTGCCCCCACTGCGGGCCAGGTTTGTTGTCGTCATCGAAAGCTTAACACAACGGGAGTGCCGAGACCCTGTGTAAATCCACTAAATCCGAAGAGGCTGCAGCCAGCGAGGCGAACACACAGCCCCCCAACACAGTCCCCCGTTGCGACGAACTACAAAGAGCTACAACACACGGTGCTGTGAGTCAATAACGGGTAGGCGAGCCCATCTCCACACTCGACAAGCACTGAGGCAGCATGCCCCTAACTCATTCCCACTTCAACTCCTCCGCCACCCTCAGGGCCCCCACGGTCTCAGCACCGTTCCTCGCCCTCCCATGACAAAAGCAGCATTGCCCCCCATTGGATAATGACGTCGCGCAAGCGGATCCTGTGGGGGAGCAAAAAGGGGCTAGCAGGAAGCCAAGCACAGTGTGCTACATCCAGATCCACACTCTGATCCACCTCCACCACAACATGTCTCTGACTGTTGCAGTACACTTTATTTCTACTTTCTTTCTTGTTGCTTGTGCTCAGAGAAGCCCGTTCCACCCCATGGCTTCCTCTAGCAACGTTGCTACCGCCCAAATGGCGGAGCTTGAGGAAGAGGCACGGTGCACGGTGGAAATAGACGCGGCATGGTCGCGATGGCGAGAACGTCCGTCACTATGACCTACAACGTCATACGTGAGTGGAAGGGCGAATCTGGCGTGGGGTGGTGGCGTGGCGGTGGCCTTAGTGGCCGCACCGCACAACCTCCCATCGATCCAGAGCCCTCCCACGTGCCCCCCGCAGTTACCATACCCGAGCTTACCGAAGTCCTCTACGCGGTCTTGGACTTCTTCACGCGGTGGAAGGGGACGTGCAGGTGCGTCACTTTCCAGTCTGGTGTTGCATTGCAGAGGGGAGAAACTGTTGCAAGGACCCCCCCCCGCTGCCCAGTTCTGACAGCCGGATGTTGCATGACCCCCCTGCTATGTGAAACAGGATCAAGGACCTGTGGAAGGCGGTGGAGGCCATGCGGGTGGCGAGCGCGAGCGGCGGCATCAGCTAGTGAGTGCGCGCTTGCGTGTGCACGTTTCTCTGTGCTCTGTGCTCTGTGCTGCATGCGCCAGAGCCCCCAGTGCATGCCCCCCATGGCGGGTTCAGTTGCCACGCCGTGCACACACGTGGCGCACAAGCCCTCTTGCTCTCATCATCACCTCATGCATCTCACCACCGCACCACCACCGGTCGGTCGCGCCCAGGCCAAACGCTGGCTCCCTTAAGCTTCTTCCCTTGCACACGCGCAGTGCGTTGTGCGTCCACTCGCCACCCACCCACCTGCCCAGCCACGCACCCACGCGCCCACGTCCCCCCACATGCAGCCCCGGATTCAAGGCCTACATGGCAGAGAGCGAGCGCGGCGTGCGCGCCTCTGAGCTCGGGGCAAAGAAGGACACGACGGAGAAGAGGGAGCGGCGCATGTCGGGTGCTGTGTACAAGGAGGTAGGTTATGGTAGGCTGGCGCGCTGCGTGGCCTTGCGGGTTCTCCCAGCAGAGCCTCCCTAGACTTTTAGTCTAAGCCTTAACCCACACCCGGGGTCCTCCGGGCGCGTACATGTACAAACTGTAAAAACAAGGAGGTGGGTGGGGTGAGTGGGGCTTGGGGGGGAAGGGGGGACAGGATCTCTGGTGGGGGGGGGAAGACACAGGGTCTCTCTTCCCAAGAGGCGTGACAGCCTGCAATCAGCAGTCATCATACCAGGCAGCAGCCAGCGTGGCAGCGCACAGTGATTTGCTTTTCAGGATTGTTAATTAATTATTCCACAGCCGGATTTTGCTTTGACCGCGTTGACCGTTGACCTCCCATTGACCGTTTGTCCTCATACACAGGGAATTTGAAAGCTGTTGCCATGCTCTACCTGGCGGGCTTGTCAGACTAACAATCAACTGGATGGGGTGAGCTGTGTTGAAGGTCAAAGTACAGCCAGAGTACAGCCCAATGGCTGTGTAGAGCGAAAAAGGAAATCACTGGCAGCACACCAGCGCAGGGGAGCGGGAGGAGCTGCCTGTGTGTCATGTGTGCCACAGCCGCTGCCTCGCTCAACCGGGCTACAGTGTGGTTCATTACTTTGGTGGTGAACCGAGCTATGACCATAGCCTGTAGCACGTGCTGCACCCACGTGCGTGCGGTATGCCCCCTCCCCCCCCCCACACACACACAGCACACACAAACACACACAAGGCGCGCGCGACTGCAGCACTTGCAGTAGCAGCAGCAGGCGTCGAGGAGATCGAGGTGTTGTCCGCGATCCTGCGCTATTGCGCGGCACAAGCGCGCGACCCCGCGCCCCACAAACCCACACCCACACAGGCGCCCGCAGCTGCATCGCCACACACACACACACACAGACACAAACTCAAACACACGCACACACACACCCAGGCGCCCGCGACTGCGGCAGTTGCAGCAGCAGCAGCAGCTGTCGAGGAGATTGAGATGTCGACCGCGGTCCTGCGCTACTGCGTGGCGCATGCGCACGACCATGCGCCCCCCACCCCCACCACACACACAGGCGCCCGCAGCCGCATCGCCACGCACACACACACATGCACACACACACAGGCACCCGCGACTGCAGCATTTGCAGTAGCAGCAGCAGGCATCGAGGAGATCGAAGTGTCGACCGCGATCCTGCGCTACTGCGCGGCACAGGCGTGCGACCACGCGTCCCCCAACCCCACCTTCACTCAGGCACCCGCAACTGCATCACAACACACACACACACACACAGGCGCCCACGACTGCAGCAGTTGCAGCAGCAGCAGCAGTGGCTGTCAAGGAAGTCTAGGTGTCGACCGCGATCCTGCGCTATTGCGCGGCGCAGGCGCGCGACAACGCGCCCCCCACCCCACACACCCACACATGCGCCCGCAGCTGCATCGCCATACAAGCACACACACACACACACACACACACACAGGTGCCGGCGACTGCAGCAGTCGCAGCAGCGACCGTCGAGGAGATCGAAGTGTCGACCGCGATCCTGCGCTACTGCGCGGCGCAAGCGGTGGACCCCGTGGGTCCGCGCGCGCACGCGCAGCCGCTTCGCGCGGCCGACCCGCCTGGCACTAAGGCGTTTGAGATCGGCGCCCTGTTCAGGCGGTGCGTGCGCTGTGGCATTTTTGTGTGGGGGTATGTGGTGGAGGGGGTCAAACGAATTGTCGAGAAATTTCAGCGCGCCAGTTATTTAGGACTATCAGGCAAACCGTAAACTCGGTTGGCCTGTATCGGTCATTAATTCCCCGACCCCCTCGGATACTCTGAGCCGGAACAGTTAAAGTTATTGGTATCGGGCAGCGACACACTCGAATTGGTATATTCAAGCCGCCTGAGGTCAAATCCAGTGATTCCCCTGTGAGCCGTATACCGCTCCGAGCCGGATTTCGCATTTCCCAGAAAACCACCCCACACTTAGTGGGTGAGGGCGTGGAGCAATGCGTTGGAAAGCTGTTGCCGAGAGCAGCAAAACAGCATGCATTGCATGAATACCCGCTGTGCATTGTGCCTGGTATGAGCGGTCAAAGTTGCTTGAGCCGGCAAAAAACTAATTACTAAAATTCTTCCCAGGGACCACTGGTCAACTCCCGCCTCAGGATTCGACCTCAGGCGGCTTGAATACACCAATTCGCATTTTGGGGGTCCGGTATTTACCAAAAAATCGTACAGAGTTCGCGATACCAGGGGGGTGCCTGTCAAATACTAAAAAAGAAGTCTGCGCAGCAGCCGATACTGTGCCTCCAGAATCAATTAATTTTATTTTTTCTGGGCTACCGATACAGACTAACCAAGTTTACGGTAGGAGGTAGGTATTAAAACAGTCCTTGTGTTTCATCAAGAATAGTTGGGGGGTGTCAGTCGGGCGTCCGTTGCCACTATGACAGTGGGCCCCCCCCTTTGGGCCTTACCCCCCTTCTCTCATTGCCCCCCCCCCCCTCCCCGTGCCCGCAGGTTCCTCCGCACCGGCACGGCAGCAGTTGATCAGGCCTTGAGTACCCCCTCCTCATTCCCGCTTCCTCTTCAACACCCCCCCCCCATGCCCGCAGGGTCCTCCCCACCTGAACGGCGCCAGTGGATCAGGCATTACCCCCCTTCTCTCATTACCCCTCCCCCCCCCCCTCCCCCCCTTGCCCGCAGGTTCCTCCCAACCGGCACGGCTGCAGTCGAGCAGTGCGACGAGAGCCTCCGCGTCACCTCACGCTCGCTGTCGGCGCCGATCGGCGGATTCTCGCGCCGCCGCTTCGACCCGTTCCCCGATGGGGGCGCGCCACTGGAGTGCGTTGACGAGACAGCGGGCGACGACCTCGCCTCAACTGGCGAAGAGTCGCCGCGCAGCAGCGAGTCGCCGCCGCGCAACGCCAACCGCGTCGACAGCCTTGATGCCGGCCACGTTGACGAGGCAGCACCGTGCCCCCCCATGCCATGCCCTCCCGCAGAGGGGATGGGCGAGGCCGAGCAGTTGGCCGAGCAGCTGGCCGACCGCGCCGACATCCGCGGCGGCCTCGACGCTGGCCGCGTCCACTTTGGCAGGCCGTCCACTCCCGAAGGCGGGAGGCGAGCGTCCTCACAGCGGGCCAGCCAGCTGCTGTGGGGGGAGGACCTCGATGTGCTGGTGGGGATGCACTACGAGGCCCAGGCGGGGCTGCGTCTGGAGGCGCACGTGGCTGCAGAGGTGGGGATGCGTGCTTGCGACCGGGGTTGCATCATACGCATGCGCACATCTCGGTTTGGACTGCAGACGCGCCATGGGGGAAGGATCTGGGTGTGCTGGTGGGGATGCACTACGAGGCCCAGGCGGGGCTGTGTCGTGGAGGCGCACGTGGCTGCAGACGTGGGGATGCGTGCTTGCGACCGGGGTTGCATCATACGCATGCGCACATCTCGGTTTGGACTGCAGACGCGCCATGGGGGAAGGATCTGGGTGTGCTGGTGGGGATGCACTACGAGGCCCAGGCGGGGCTGTGTCGTGGAGGCGCACGTGGCTGCAGACGTGGGGATGCGTGCTCGCACCTGGGGTTGCATTATACGCATTATAGGAGCTGTCAGCCAACCTGAGTTCAAAGTCAAAGTGCAGGAGGTGTGGACCACTCACCGCCAAACCAAATATACTTCTGGAAGATCTAAAAACCAGCCTTCTGAGACTGTCCCCATATTTTTCAGGAACCCAGTCTTGAGGGAGATGTGGGTGTAAGAACCTATGCGTGTGCTTATTTGCCACGCCTCCTCCTACGCACATCTTGGTTGGGACCGCCTTTGCACCATGAGGCTTATCAGCATACCCTCCTGTACTGCAACGCTTGCAAACATGATGCTTTCCCTGCTCGCCCTGCCCCCCGTGCTCCCCTGTGCTCCCCCTGCCCATCCAGCCTCCCACTCTCCCTGCTCCCTGCTCCCTGCTGCCTTTCCGCTGGCCCGTGCTCCCCCCCCCCTCTCTTGTACATGCTTTGGATTAGCATGTCAGAGCCCCTCAAGCCCCCCCAGCCCCCAGGCCCCCCCTCTTTGCCCCGCCTGACCCACCCAGGCCCACATGCAGCACCCGCTCCTGTTCCCTCCCCTCCCCTCCACTGCCTCCTCCCCTGCCCTCCAGCCCTGCCTGCACCAAGCAGCCACAACCACAACACCATGCTGCTCACATGTGCACGACGCGCGCATGGCAAGCACCCCTGTTCCCTCCCCTCCTCTGCCTCCTCCCCTCCCCTCCAGCCCTGCATGCACCAAGCAGGCGCAACCACAACACCATGCTGCTCAAATTATACGACGAGCAAGGTCGAATACGCTGCCGGTAGGTGCGTCACACACGACTGTAAAATTCACCATCATAATCAAATGTGCAGGACGCGCGCATGGCAAACATCCCGTCCGTACCACGGCCCGCGTCCTTCATCAGCCGGTCTGCTGCCGCCAATTCCATCATCAGTCGGAGGAGCAGCATGACAGTGGGGATGCTTTTGGGCGGGGTCGCGCCAGCAGCAGCAGCGCCAGCAGCAGCGCCAGCAGCGCCGGCCGGCGCCAATGCACGCCGCCCCCCCCTCCAACGCTCGGCGTCCATGCGCATGGGGCTGGGGTCGCGCGCGGGCTTCACAGACGCGTCTGCACCGAGCGTGTCTGATGCCGGGGGCGGCCCCCTTGGGGTGGGCGCTGCAGCGCGCAGCAACAGCAACGGCGGCGGCAGCAGCGGCGGCGGCGCTGCTGCTGCTGGGAGGGGCCTGCTGGTGTGTACGGCGACGATGGTGGATGCCAGGATGGGCGAGCGGCGCGCGAGCCTGATGTGCACAGCAGCAGACGCGACCGCGGGGGGCGGCGGCCTGCTGGACGGGCAGACGAGCCCCGCGGCGCCGGCGCAGCGGCTGCTGCGCTGGATGTCGGGCGCTCGGCCGCTGAGTGCGACCGGCAGCGGCGGCAGCGGCACCGATGACCGGCGGCATACCAGTGGACAGGGACCAGCGTCGGCACCGCAGGTCACTGTCGCCACCGCAGGCACAGGCACAGGCACAGGCACAGGCACAGGCACAGGCACAGGCACAGGCACAGGCACAGGCACAGGCACAGGCACAGGCACAGGCACAGGCACAGGCACAGGCACAGGCACAGGCACACAGGCACAGGCACAGGCACAGGCACAGGCACAGGCACAGGCACAGGCACAGGCACAGGCACAGGCACACAGGCACAGGCACAGGCACAGGCACAGGCACAGGCACAGGCACAGGCACAGGCACAGGCACAGGCACAGGCACAGGCACAGGCACAGGCACAGGCGCAGGCACAGGCACAGGCACCATCATGCTGCGCCGCGAGCAGCGCGCGGGCGTCAGGCCCGTGGGCCCGTCGCCGAGCCCCTTTGCCGCCCGTACCGCCTCAGTATCTGCCAAGCAGCTGCAGCTGCACCACGTGCCTGCGGGCGGGGCCGTGTCGGCGATAACGCCCGGCGGGTTTGCGTCCGCGGCTGCGTTTTCGGCCGCGTTTGCATCGTCCGCTGCGCAGCGTCGCCGCGGCAGCGAGGGCGCAACGGTTGCCGCCAGTGGCAGCGGCACCGGCTCGCCCCGCAAGGCCAGCTTCACCTTTGGCCCGTCTGCTGCGCCGCCCCCTGGCGGCGCGACGACGACGCTGCATATTCTGCAGTCCACCGCGCTCGGCGCGCACATGTACAAGTCTGCAGCGGGCATGAGCGCCGCTGCGGTCGCGGTGGGCTCTGGTGGTGATGCCGGCGGTGCCGCAGCGCGCATGGCGCCCCGCCCGCCGGCGCACGCCAGGGGCGGGACGACTGCTGATCGCGCATCCAGCTTCACCACTGCTGTTGCGCGCTCCGTGAGCTTCACGGATGGTGGGCGGGGCATGAGCAGGAACTCTCTGGTCTAGACGAGCAAAGTCAGAGAGCAGTGCTGCTTCTGCTTGTTTCTGCCCTGACGCTTACTCCCGTAGCCATCCGTCTGCCTTTCCGCAAGCCCCCCGCCATGCATTCATTGCTCGAGGGGAGGGGGCGATTCACACCGCGCAGCGGTGAATTTGGCGGCGTGATTTCAGTTTGCAAAGGTGGAAAACATGTGCTCTTTACCCTCTTACCTTCTCAGTAGGGTACGGTGCAGTACTGTGTTGGCTTCCTTCAAGTTCGCGCCCCCCGGGTTGCAATTTATTCAGCTTTGATTTGTTCTTTTGCGCATGGATTCCAGGATTTATTGACAAGGGCAATGTGAGTGGGAGGGCCAAGTGACACTCTGATCACAATTTCCAATCCTGGAGCAATCCCGGCAATCCCGCTGCAATCCGGGACCATCCCGGACGGCTGAGATCGCTCCGGGACTGAAACTCATCACTTGAGTGGGAGTGGGAAGGCCTAGCGAGTGGGAAGACTAAGCGAGTTGAACGGCGATCATTGTTTACAGCCTCGAGGCACAGCACAGTGATTTATGGCCTGCCCCTGCAGGCCATAAACGGCTTGGGGCAGGTTTATTTTTTATGTGTTCTTTCTAGGGGGGTCGACTTTCCGACTTCCGGCTTGAGACGGAAAAGATTGGAGCCCACTTTACGAAGCATATCTCTGGCCCCACTATCATTGGGAAGCCGTTGATACGAGCTTTGCAATGCGTCAAATCTCACTGGAATCGTGTTTTGATACCTGCACACTGCTCTGCGTGCTTTGGGGGACCGCTGGGGTGGCTGGGCCCACCACCAGGACCTCAACCACCAAGAGCTGGGGTGAAGGAGAGTGGGGGATGGGCAAGCCCTAAAGTACTGAAAATTTGAAACCCTTTACCACTGCTGAGCAGTGAAGTCTAAAGACTAAACCCAAAGTACTGAGAAAACGAAACGCCAGGCGAAATCTTGACTGAACTAGGGATGGACTGTGGTGGGGGTAATGGTAAGAAAGCTTCTGGTGCTGGCGGACGTAACAGTTACGTCGGCTTTCCAGCAAAGACACCTTCTAGACCTAGTCCCACCGCCTAGACTCAAGTCCAGTTATATTCTAACGATCACTTCTGAGGGGCGGTAGCCACCAACCGGCTGCCTGCCAACGTCAAGTCCTGTATCAAAAAGTATAGGTGTTCTGCGACGCCTCCAAAACCTATCCTACACTTCCTCCAGGGGACAGGGGTCAAGTGCCGCTTGCAATCTACTTGACCGCCGAGGTGGAGGGGCCGGCGCCCGAGGGGCCGCCGGACCATACACAGCGGGTCTTCACCGCTTATCATGAGCACAAGAAAGAAAGAAAAACGTTCAATTAATGAGTGCCACCTATTTCACCTAGCTGCTGGGTAAGTAACTTGAGGAAATAGTGTCGGGAGGAGGCAGGCAAAGCCCGCCTTGCTGCCGAACTACTTCCGTAGTGCGGTCAAAGTCGTACGAGGAAGACGAGAAGCCGGCACACGCATCACATGGCCTACCTACAAGCCGCTCAAGGGCCATGTTTCCAAGCAAATTCAGTGCAATCAATCCAGTGCTCCAGTCACTAAACCCTTAACCCTCAGATTTTGCTCCGAGTGACTGGGACCGAGCTGGGATCGAGCCGGGGGAAAACACAACTTCCTGGAACCACAGGTCACACTCACATGACCCAGCCGCGCCCCCTCGGCAGTGTCGGCACTATCCACACTTAACCCATCATACCTGACGCGGTTCATACCTTTTGACAACAACAACAAAAAACTGTAATATGGGGGCTCAGTACTATTAAGAGGCGCCTTCGGGCCTCAGTTGACAGAACCCATGTAAAACCAAGTGCCTCACTTATCGCAAGCAGGGGAGAGAGAGTTGTGTTACAAGCCCACTGCCGGCGGTCACAATCAGTTCCAAAGTTCCAGCGGGACTATCACACTGTCAGACTGCAGGCACAAGGCCCACCAAAAAGGTCACGCTACAAAAGAAGCCCACGGTAGCGCCACCCACACTAGGTGGTGGGCGCCAAGCAGCAGCACAGGCCACAGGCGAGCAGCCTACTCCCAATTCCTGCCCGCCCTCGTCCTTTGAGCCTGAGCAGCCTTCAGCCCGACCGCCACCCGGCCCCGTCCTCCAAGCCCGAGTGGCTTACCCCGCCTACGTGAAGCATTGGGGTGGGGGGCAGGTGTGTGGGGTGGGGGGGAGGGGGGGGCATGCTACTCTCTCCTCACTGATGGCTGTGCGTTCTTAACAGGAAGGCTCCTGCGTCGCGCCCCGTTCAGTGGTGTGTCGATGCAGTCCCTCAGCTCAGATCGTCTGGATCTCGGTGCGTGTGAGCTCACACTCCAGTCGCATCGAATGGCATGCTGCAGCCAGGCAGGCGCTCGTGTGCATGTGTGGGGCACAGGGGCAGCACGTGATCTGCGGTCGGCCCATGCGCATGAAGGGCGGGCATGCAGCACACGCCATGCTCACGTCTGTCAGAAGCACACGATTTGTTGCACGCTTCGCGTCGCAAGGGCCCTGGCCGTAGGGGGGGGGGGGGCGCACAGGAGATCAGCCGTCGAACTCATCAGTGAGGTGGAGCCAGGCAGCGAACCCAACCAGTTGTCGTGGCTGGTTCGCAGGCGTAGCAGTCTTGTGGGTGCATGTGTGGTCGTGGCAGTCAAGGTCGCGAAGATGGCGGTGGTTGTGTGAAGGTGTGGAGGTGGTGAGATCAAACACCCTTGGAAGTCCAAGGGTCGCTGCCCCAGGGGCCCTGCCCCACCCTAAGGCCATAACTCAACCACTTCCCCGGTAGAGTGGGTGGTGGGGTGGCTGGGTGGAGTGGCTGGCTGACCCTCACACGATGGTGCGAGAGAGAGGATCGTACGCAACAAAAAATCAAAGACGCCACGGTGACGCTGCCACGGACAGTGTCGCGTTGGGCGCTCTGCATGGTTAAGGCGCCAGGCGCCATGGTCCGCCAGGGTGCGAGATCCCGGATCCCAACTGCTGTCGAAAAGAAACCGGAGCTGTGTGCCGCAGAAGGTGGCGCAACAAGTCATAGGTGTGAGAGGCCGCGGTGTGGGACCAGAGGGGGCTGTGTGGTATCGCGACATCGCTGTGCGGGACTGAGCATGAGCGGATGCGTTTGTGGAGAGCAACCCTTGCACGTGTGGCCACGAGCTCTCTCTCCTCTCTGATCACATGGACTACGTCTACTTGTGCGCCGCCGCCGCGCCGCCCAGGCCCCGCATCGTCGTGAGCGCAGCCAGCGTCGCCGCGTCCGCGCCGCCGTCCTCGGCCGCCTGCGCCGCGCCCTGTCGGAACAGCTCTGCCGGCAGGCCCGCAAACAGCTGCACGGTGAGCAGGCTCGCGGGCGGCTGGCTGTGCAGCGCGGCCATGACCTGCGCACGGGGGGCAAGGGCGGGCAGGCACGGTTGGCGCGCCGGGCACACGGGAGGAGCTGGTGAGGGGGTGGCGCGCCGGCAAACGGGCGGAGGGTGGTGGCGCACGCCCCCCCCCCCCTCTTGATTCTCCCCTCGCCAGCCCAATCAATGCAGGCAGCCCGCGCACGCCCCCCTCCCCCCGAGACATTCCCTACTCGAGGCCAGCACACGCCGACACGCCCCCCCCCGCCGACCCACGTTGCAAAAGTACTCCACGTCGGCCGACAGCTGCGCCCCAACCTGCTGCCCGAGCACCGGGATCGACCCGACTGCGCCCCGCACTGGCCCTACACACTCCCCTCCCGAGGCCGGAAAGCATTTAACCCCCCAACCTTCGCCCCACGCACGTTGCAAAAGTACTCCACGTCGGCCGACAATTGCGCCCCGCCCTGCTGCCCGAGCGCCGGGATCGACCCGACAGCGCCCGCGACGAGCGTGGCCGCGCCGGACACGACGCGGTCCAGCCACTCGGCCGCGAGCTCCTCCACGTCTACGTCCACACCGCTCACGCCCACGGCCCCCGAGCCGCCGCCTGCATGTGCGTGTGCGTAGTGTGGTGGGGAGGGGAGGGGTGGTGGAAGGGTGGGGTGGGGTGGACAGAACCCACTCGGCAGCGACCTCCTCCACATTTACGTCCACACTGCTCACGCCCACGGCCCCGCGCCGCCACCTGCATGTGCGTGTGCGTGGTGTGGTGGGGAGGGATCGTGTGCGTGGTGTGGTGGGGAGGGGTGGTGGAAGGGTGGGGTGGGGTGGGGAGGGGTCGGTGCGTGGGTGTGGGAGGGGGGGGAGGGGGGGGGTGGGGGTGGGGGGGGGGGGGGTGGCGGGTCGTGGTGGGGTGGAGGGGGTGGGTGGGTGGGGTGGGGGGTGGGGGTGGGGTGGTGGTGGGGGTGGTGGGGGTGGGGTGGGGAGGGTGGGTGGGAGGTGGGGGTGGTGTGGTGGGGGGGGGTCGTTGGTGTGTGTGGGGCGGGTGTGGAGGTGGGAGGGTAGGGTGGGGTTGGGTGGACAGACCCCACTCGGCAGCGAGCTCCGCCACATCTACGTCCACACCGCTCACGCCCGCGGCCCCCCGAGCCGCCGCCTGGGGGTGTGCATCAGTGTTTCCGTTGGCCAACCCGCAACCCGACAAAGTGAACTTTCGGGTTGAGATTGGCCGATTCGGGCTGGCGCGTCAGGTTGAGATTGCGCGAAGTCCGACCCAAAAAAGTGTGAAAATTCGGGGTGGTTGATGTACAGTCCGTCGGACGCCTTTGATGGCGCATTAGACCCTAGGAAAGAGGCCGGCAGCTGTCAAAATTAGACCCCTCGCAAGCCATCTGCCATCATGACTGCTGTGCACGCGGTGTGTGTCTCAAAACAGGCGACAAGGAAGTCAGCCGCCTCGTGCCAGAACCTGGGGTGTGCATGTGTGTGTGCGTGGTGTGGTGGGGAGGGGGGGTGGGAAGGTGGGGTGGGGTGGACAGACCGCTCACGTCCACGGCCCCCGAGCCGCCACCTGCGGGGCAGGGTTGCACCATTCGACATTCGATGAGCATCCAATGTCGAATGATCGAATGCGAATGCCGAATGTCGTATATATACGCTACAAACACCATTCGACGACGAGTTCACACATTGTTTTTGAACTTCGAAGCAAAGCTCTGTTTTGAACGATTCCGAAAACTAGAAGCATCAGCGTGACGCCAGGATTCCAGAATTTCTTTCAGAAGTGAAATCCATCAAGGTTTACGATGAGAAAGTCGAGGCCAAAGTAAGGAAAACAAACGTCGAATGTCGAATATCGAATGACCTCTTGAAAAAACATTGAATGTCGTATGTCGAATGTCGAATGTTGTATGGATCGAATGTCGAATGGTGCAACCCTGCTGCGGGGTGTGCATGTGCGTGTTGATACGAGGTGCGGCTGATAAACCAGCAGTGGGCCCTCACAGCCATCTTAGCGCTAACTGCTGGTTTATCAGCCGCACCTCATATCAACACCTTGTATCAACACCTCGCAACACCTCATGCCAACAGTGCGTGTGCGTGGTGTGGTGGGGAGGGGTGGTGGGAGGGTGGGGTGGGGTGGACAGACCGCTTGTCGCGTGCGGTGCGCGTGTCGGTAGCTCCCTAGCTATATCCACTACTGGAACCACATACAGCCGACCACACACACACACACACACGCACGCACGCAAGCACACACACGCGCACCACATGCACACACACACGCGCACCACATGCACACACACACACACACACACACAAACACCACACACACACACACACAAACACAACACACACACACACCACACACACACACACCACACACACACACACACACGCACACACGCAAGCACACACGCACACACACGCACACCACACACACACACACACACGCACGCAAGCACACGCACACGCGCAGCTCCTCATGGCCGTGTTCTCCTACACACCCAGCCAGCGCCCACGCACCTGCAGCACCGCCATCCGCCGCTGCCGCCGCCGCGGCCGCCGCTGCCGACTCGCCGGCCTCGACAAGCACCTCGAGCTGCTGGGGCATCGTCATGAGGTACTCCCCGATGGTGGTCACGTACGGCAGCTGCGCGCGTGTGTGTAGGTGTGTGTGTTTGTGCGTGTGTGTTTGGGGGGGAGGGGGGGGGTCATGCAAGCACCTCAAAGGTACAGGCACCCACCGGGTCTGCAAATGGACGGCAGCGGTTCTGCTAAGGATCTCAGGGGAATGATGGCTCAACCTGGACCTCACGGCTCACTCCCCAACCTCAACCTGATGGAGGCGATTATTTGCGGATAGGGTGTTCACGAACTGTCGATTTTCACACTTTTAGGGTTCGCGCGATCTCAACCCGCCAGCCCAAATCGGTCAATCTCAACCCAAAAGTGCACTCTGTCGGGTTGGCTCATGGAGACACTGCGGGACGAGGGGTGCGCGCCGGCAGCGCTCGGTGGCAGCCTAGTTTTAAGGTTCAGGGCTTCAGGGATTTTACATTTTCATCCCCTTGCGGCAGTGTCTAAAAGGGACAGGGGTGGGCGTATTGCCACGCCAGTCTGTGGAGGTAGAGGTGATGGTGTAAACTAGCATACTTTTTAATGGCGGTCTCAGGGGTGCACTCTAGATGCCCGATGTGGCTCCTACAAAGTCAGGTACTATTTTTAGTACCGAGTATTATTTTTTGGCACCCAAACAACACAAACATTAGGGTTTCGTTACTTCTAGGGCACCTACCAGGTAGGCGTTGAACAACGGGAGCACGCCGGCCGCGCTCGGCGCCGGCACTGCCGCGCCCCACACAAAATCCCTGAACCTCAAAACCATCAACGCCCCAACTTGATAGCACACGTACCGGGTAGGCGTTGAACGAGGGGAGCACGCCGGCTGCACTCGGCGCCGGCCCCTCCGCGGCCCACTCGCGCATGGACGGCAGCGGCCGGAGCTGCACCTTGACCTTTGCCAGCAGCGCGTCGCGCACCGTCGACGTGACGCCCGCGTGCAGCGCTTCGAGCGCCTGCGTCGCGCCGGGCAGCGCGATGAAGCGAGGCTCCTGCGGGGGGGAGTGGGTGTGTCTCTCTCAGAGCCTGGTGTGGGGTGTGTGTGGCGAGCGTCGCGCCCAGGAGCGCGATGCAGCGAGGCTCCTGTGCAGGGTGGCGGGGTGCAGGTGGGCGAGTGCCTCTCAGTGCGTCTCTTAGAGCCTGGGTGGGTGCAAGTCTGCAGCGCCTGGAGCGCGTGCGTCGCGCCCACCAGCGCGGTGAAGCGAGGCTCTTGCAGTTGGGTTGCGGCCCAGGGAGGTGTGGAATGAGGTGGCGTGTGTGGGGACCAGCTGGAGGGCGCGGTGGCGTGAGCATGGGCGTAACCAAATTAGAGCACCACCAGAGCGCCGCCAGAGTGCCCCCAAGTGCCGCTAGAGCACCATCAGAGCACGACCAGAGCGCCATCAGAGCACCACCAGAGCGCCACCAGAGCGCCATCAGGACACCACCAGGACATCGACAGAGCACCGTCAGAGCAGCAACAGAGCCCCGACAGATCCCCGTCAGAGCACCATCAGAGCGCCATCAGAGCGCCACCAGAGCACCGTCAGAGCGCCATCACAGGGGAGGCTGGGCACGCACCTGTAGCGACGCGGCAAGTTTCTGCGCGCGCGCGAGCCGCTCCGGGTGGCCCGACAGCCGCAGCGCGAGCGCGTCTGGGGGCGCGTCCGCGGCGCCCGCCGCCGCCGCCGCGTCCAGCTTGGGCGCCGCTTGAGACACGGCCGCGCGCACAGAGCCCTGCACGCGCGGATTGTTGTTGCGGGTTGTTGCGGGTTGTTGCGCGGGTTGTTGCGTGGGTTGTTGCAGGTTGTTGCGGGTTGTCGCGGGTTGTTGCGGGTTGCTGCGCGGGTTGTTGCGGGTTGTTGCGGGTTGTAGCAGTCGTCCATGGGCGCCATCAGTGCAGGGAGCGCGATGAGCGTGGTGCGCGCTCTGGCAGGCACCACGAGCTATAGACTGGCACACGCATGCACTCTCTACACCATGACCACAAGCCAACACTCCAACACCACAGATCAACACCTCAAAAAGCACGTTCCACGAGCACAAACTCCTGAAGTCTAGTCGTCACACGGATCAAACCCCAGCTATCACTACGACCGCCCTAACCAACCATCCGACTAGCCAACTGACCTCGAGGCGGTTGAGCGACGACGAGAGCTCCGCGTGCACGAGCAGCAGCTGCGCGTGTGTGCGAGTGCGTGTGTCAGAGTCTAATTGTGTGATGTGTGGGGCGGGCGGGGTGTGGGGTGGGGGTGTGGGGTGCAACACCCCAGGCGGTTAAGCGACGACGAGAGCTCCGCGTGCACGAGCAGCAGCTGCGCGTGTGTGCGAGTGCGTGTGTCAGAGTCTAATTGTGTGATGTGTGGGGCGGGCGGGGTGTGGGGTGGGGGTGTGGGGTGCAACACCCCAGGCGGTTAAGCGACGACGAGAGCTCCGCGTGCACGAGCAGCAGCTGCGCGTGTGTGCGAGTGCGTGTGTCAGAGTCTAGTTGTGTGATGTGTGGGGCGGGCGGGGTGTGGGGTGGGGGTGTGGGGTGGAGCCCTCCAGGCGGGTTAGCGACGACGAGAGCTCTGCGTGCACGAGCAGCAGCTGAGAGACAGGAAGAGACAGAGAGAGAGTGTGTGTGTGTGAGTGAGAGACGACGAGAGCCTGCCGTGAGCAGCAGCTGTGGGCGCGTGCAAGTGTGGCTCTCAGAGCAGCTCCCAGAGTCTCTCCAGGCAGTGTCTCTCAGAACAGCTCTCAGAGTCTCTCCAGTGCAGTGATGTACAGCCTGCGCTCTCAGGGCTCTGAAACCCTTGAACCCTGAAAGGGTGGGCGCAGCTGGGTGGCAGCTGGGCAGCAGCTGGGCGGCAGCTGGGTGGTGGCTGGGCGGCAGCTGGGTGGCAGTTGAGTAGCAGGCATGTTGATCGACTGTGGGCCACGCTCCGAGGCGCTCACACAGATCACTGCAAAAGTACAGCGCGCACCTGGAGCGCGCCTGTGACCTCGGCGACGTCGCCATGCACCGATGCACACTGCTGGGGCCACCACTGGCTAGGGGTGTGCATTGATCTTGGGCGCAAGGGCTGTCGGATGGCTGTAAGGTTGACGCGAAAAGACTAAACCCATGATGATGATGATGATGATGGATGCTACAGTCGTGTGTGACGCACCTACAGGCAGCGCATTCGACCGTGCTCGGCGAACAACGCCCGAGCGCTGCAGACGGTAAATCTCATGTGAAAGCACGCACCTGAAGCACGCCCCCAACCTCCTCTGCGTCGTCGTCCCCGTGCCCCAGCGCGCCCGCGGGATGCGCGCCGCCGCCCGCCGCCCCCGCATGGCGCGCGTGCAGGCGGGACACCGCGGCGTTTGCGCGCGCGAGGATGGCGCCCAGCTCTGTGTCGAGCACGCGCACGAGGCCGCGCAGCTCGGTGCCGCCTGCAAGGCAGATGACGTCGGCATGCCACATTTTACAGTGTGTTGTTGCTGTTGCCGTTGTTGTTGTTGTTGTTGTTGTTGTTGTTGTTGTTGTTGTTGTTGTTGTTGTTGTTGTTGTTGTTGTTGTTGTTGTTGTTGTTGTTGTTGTTGTTGTTGTTGCTGTTGTTGTTTGGGCGCGCGAGGATGGCGCCCAGCTCTGTGTGTCGAGCACGCGCATGAGGCCACGCAGCTCGGTGCCGCACGTGGG
>VFSX01000680.1:32500-37500 GCA_016618255.1 Chlamydomonas sp. UWO 241 | reverse complement strand
AGGCCAGCGCCACGATGCCGCCGGGGGCCTCAAGCCTGTCGGCCGGCGTGGGCGGCGTGGCCATCGCGGCCTGGGTGTGCGGGTGAGGGGTGGGGCAGTGTTTCTGTTAGCCAACCCGCAACCCGACAAAGTGCACTTTCCGGTTGAGATTGCACGATTTGGGCTGGCATGTCGGGTTGAGATTGCGCGAATCTCGACCCGAAAAGTGTGAAAATCATAATTTTCACAGTTCTCCCGCCAAAAATCGCCTCCGTTGGGTTAAGATTGGAGGAATGACCATGAGGCCTGGGTTGAGCCGTCATTTCCCCAAGATCCTCAGGGGAACCACTGGTGTGGGGTGTGGGTGTGCGGGTGAGGGGTGTGCGGGGTGTGGAGTGTACGTGGCTGTTGAGCGGGTGTGGGTGGCTATCGTCATCACCACAGGAGAGCACAGCGCCATCCGTACACCACCGCCACGGCATGCGCAAACACGCACAAGGCGACCGTGGCCAGCGCGCCAGTCAGGTGGTGCGCCTGCCGACCCCTACCAGGCAGCCAGCCAGCCCCCCGCTGCTGCTACCAGGCACCCAGCCAGTTCCACTCAGGTGCTGGGGCTAGCGCTGAAGCACAAGTGGCATGCATGCATGTGTGTTGCATCATGCGTGTCGCGGTGTGCCACACGCCGCGTGTGCGCCGAGTCTGCAACACCCCGCACCACCGCCAGCCACCGTAGGAGAGCAAACGCCATCCGCACACCGCCACGACACACCTTGAGGTTGCGCGCAAACTGACAGCCAGCCAGTTCCATCACAGTCCCCACACCGCACACCACACAGGTGCTGGACCTTCAGACAGCCAGCCAATTCCATCAAAATCCGCACACCGCACAGGTGATGCACCCGTACCAGGCAGCCAGCCAGCCAGTTGCATCACAATCTGCACACCGCCACACACCTTGAGGTTGCGCGCAAACGCGCGCACAACGACCGTCGCCAGCGTGCCAGTCAGGTGGTCCGCCTGCATACTCCTATACCAGGCAGCCAGCCAGCTCCATCACAACCCGCACACCATTGCGGACCGTGGCACAATCCGCGTCACGTCATGTCCCCTCTGAGCACGGTCGACACACCTTCAGGTTGCGCGCAAACGCGTGCACGACAACCGTGGCCAGCGCGCCAGTCAGGTGGAGAGCCTGCGGCGGCAGCACGCGCGCGAGCCACGCCGCCTCGCCCTCGAGGAAGCCCGCCAGCCATGAGAGGTAGCCGGGCAGCCACGGCGCGAGCGCCTGGCCGCCGCTGGCGCCGCCGGGGCCCGCGCGCGCCTCGTCCCAGCGCGCCGACGCCGCGCCCGCGCGCGCCGCCGTGTAAAGCGCCTTCGGGTGTGTGAGTGTGTGTGGGGGGGGTAGTCTGTGGGTGTGCGCTTGGCTGCCGTCGTCGCCCGTCAGATAGGAGCTCCTAGAGCTCGTCAAAAGCGCTAAAAATACTTATATGTGAGGGGGAAAAGTCAATGGGAGGTCAACGGTCAATGCGGTCAAAGCAAAATCCGGCTGTGGAAAAAAAACGTAAAAAAAATCACTGCCCGAGCGGAACTACCGGCGCACCTCGACGGTGATAGCCGTGCGACAGCGAACAGCAGCAGCAGCAGCACACACATACACCTGGAGCGTGGCGAGGCGGTCGGCCGCGAGCAGTAGCAGCAGCAGCACACACACAACACACACGCACGCACACGCACCTCGACCGTGGAGAGGCGGTCAACCGCGAGCAGCAGCGCGCACAGCGACGCGACCTTGGCCTCGTCCTGCCCCCGCGACAGCGCCTCCGCGAGCCCGCCCTCGATCATGCCCTGCAGCCGGTCCTCGAGCGCACGCAGGCGCTCGCGCCCCGCGCGGAACTCGGGCACGTCGCCCACGAGGGACAGCGAGCGACGCATTGACGAGAGCATCTCAGCGACACGCGGGAGGTCGCCTGCGCCAAAGACCTCCTCCACCTGACCGTGCTCAGGCGCATGCATGGATATACACACGTGCGTGAATGGGCGGGCAGGCGGGCGGCGGGTGCAAGATGTGCGCGAGAGATGCGGCAGCATGCCATGCATGGGCGAGCTTGCATGGCGCGCATGGGGCGATCGCGCCTGCCATCATCCTCCACCCAGCCCCCTCTCCCCTCTGCTGCTTCTGCATGCATGCGGCAGGACTTCATGATGGCGATCGAAGTCTCCGCGAGGGCGCATGCATGAGGCCCGACCTTGACGAAGAGCCCTGACAGCTCGGTGGCCTCCTTGAGCGTGCTGCACGCCGCGTCCATGTTGCGCTTGACGTCATCCAGGCGCTGCAGGTGCACCACCGTCTCCATCGCGCCGCTGGCGTCGCGCTTGACGCCGGACGCGAGCCCGCCCAGTGTGTCCTGCATGCCCTGTACATCGCCCTGCAGGCGGTAAATCTCCTGCACCGCGAATGGGATGCGGCGCATGGCCTGCACGCTGAGGTCGTGCAGTGACGCCTCGATGTCCTCCGCTGTCAGCTGCAGCCGCATCTCGACCTCCGCGAGGTGGCGCTCAAGGGGCTCATCACTCCCACTCCCTGTGGCAGCCGCCGCCTCACCACAACGCGCGTTGATCCAACCCTTCAGGTCGAAACCTTCCTCTGCAAACTCGGAGAACGTGCTGCTCATGGTTGCAACAAACGATCTGGCTCCAGATCCCAACGGCTCCTACGGGTGACCCTGGTCGGAATGCGCCTGTGCCTGGCTCCGCTGTATGGCACTGGCACTGGCGCTGAGTGCCCCTCTCTCCGGCAGGGAGAAGGGTGACCCCCCACACTTTCACCACCAAATTTTCACCACTCGTTTCCCTCCCGTCCTGTCCACTTACTTGATATGTACAGACGTGGATACGAGTGTTACTTACAGGCATTCGAGGGTAGTTATTTGCCCTCACCAAACACACACACACACACACACACACACACACACACACACACACACACGCGGGCACTCCTGCATCGTGTGAGGACTCCCCCGCCAAGTCACTCTCGTGGCCAGCGCCACGCCACGCAGTCCCTCATGGTAGTGATGACCGGTGGTGGCGCGGTGACGTGCGGGTGGCGCCAGCGCGGAGATGCATGCGTGCGCCGCTGGTCCATGCGCGGCCGCACGGCGCCCATGCGCCTGCCTACCACCAACGTGCGCCGCGGCACCGGCAGCCTGCACGCCACCCGCCACGCCGTCGGCCAGCACCGCGGTGACGCAGCGCGCGCTGCATCGAGGGAATCGCGGGAGACGGGCGCGCCCACCGCCCCAGCGGCCGCCGCCGCCCAGCGCGCCGCCCTGGCTGCCGCCCTCGGCGCGGTCGTTGTTGCCGCGGCCGGCGCCGGCGCCACACCCGCGTCAGCCGCTGCCGCCTCCATTACGACCGCCTCCGCGCCCGCAGCTGCAGCTGGCGCGTCCACAGCGGGACGGGACGCGCCCACCGGCAGCGTCGCCAGACTGTGCGACCCCGAGCGCCTGCGAGCCGTGTTCTCGCGGCTGATGCACGAAGACGCGGACGGGGGCAGTGGAACCAAGGCGGGGGGCGCGGCCAACCCCGCAGGCCTGATGGCGTACTACCAGCGGCTCGGGTGCGCACGTGTGTGCGAGCGCTTGAACGCTGCTTGTGCATGCGCGCGCGTGTTTGTGCGTGTGTGCGTGCGTGTGCACGTGCGCGTGTGCACATGTGTGTGTGTGTGTGTGTGTGTGCCATACAGACAGTGCCACCTGAACTTCACTCCCCCCCCCTCCCGGCCCCGCACGCGCACTCACACGCACACACATGCGCCCGTGCACGTGCGCCGCACTGGGTGACAATGTGTGCGACAATGCGACGCTGAGCACTTGAATACCGAGCACTCACACGCATACACTGCGCGTGCGCCCGTGCACGCGTGTGTGCCGCACGGTGTGACCAGGTGTGACCAGGCGACGCTCAGCGCGGCGGCCGGTGCGTCGTACGATGGCGCGGTGGGGCAGAACAGCGGCGACTCTGATGGCGTGGGTGCCGCGGTGGGTGCAGCGGCAGCATGCCAGGGTTTGGGGTTTTCGGGCAGGTTTGGGGCTCAGTTGCGCTTTCAAAAGCCTGAACCCAAACTAGGGTGTGAGTTGTGAGGGCTTCTCGCCCCAATTGCTCTCCTGCCGCTCGTCTGTTTGGTACACACACACAAAATGGTCCCGAGCATAAGATTTGTGCTTTCAGAAGCATGCCCAGAGCAGCACCTCCGTGCCCTGCCGCCGCGTCCCCTTCAAAGGGCACACATACACACACACACACACACACACACACACACACACACACACACACACCTCCCCGTGATCATCGCCATCACCACCCCCAGGCGGCGTCGCTCGAGTCCGCCCTCTCTTCGGCGTGGGCGGACGTCGGCTGAGCTTTGGAACCGCACGTATGGCCGCCAATAATTGGACTGTAAACCCATCGTCCCCCTCACCCCACCCCCCCACCCCACCCCGCCCAGGCGGCATCGCTCGCGGCCGCCCTCCCCTTGGCATGGGCGGGCGTCGGCTGAGCTTTGGAACCGCACGTATGGCCACCCAGAATTGGACGGTAAACCCATCGTCACCACCCCCCTCCCCCCACCCCGCGCAGGCGGCGTCGTTCACGGCCTCCCTCTCTTCGGCGTGGGCCGACGTCGACGGCACGCGGCGAACGTACCTCGCTGAGACCGCTGCGTTTGTTGGCGCGGCGGGCCTCGTGCGCGCGTGGACGACGCGCCCCCGTGGATGGTGGGTTGAGTAGTCAGACACGGGTCCGGTAGCCACACGGCAGCTCAACAGCACCTGTTGGTAGTGCTAGGGGGGGGAGGGAGGGGAGGGGGCTGAGACCGCTGTTTTTGTTGGCGCGGCGGGCGCCGTGCGCGCGTGGACAACGTGCCCACGCGGGTGGTGGGTTGAGTAGTTGAACACCTGGTAGCCAGACACCTGCTGGTAGGAGCCTCCTAGCCAGACACCTGGTGGTAGTGCTAGGGGGCAGGG
>VFSX01000680.1:0-27500 GCA_016618255.1 Chlamydomonas sp. UWO 241 | reverse complement strand
CACACACGCACACACACACACACACACAGAAGATCATGGCGGCCAGAGGCCCGGCGTGGGGGGACCTGCGCGACTGGATCGACAAGGGGAAGGTGTGTATGGTTTGCAGCGGTATGGGGGGTGTACCGTAGAGACGCTTTGCCTTGCCAATTAACTAATTCCGAGAAAGTGGTGGCGAGGTCGATTTCTACACAGTACAAACTTCAAAAGTGACGTTGAACGGGGAAAACTCAAATAAATCCCCATACAAGCAAGGGGGGGGGGACAGAAATGTACGTGTGTAACACACAAGCTGATTATCAATCTCCTTGCTGCGTATTTCCAAATAAAGCGGAATTTCTGAACTTGGACATCTGGGGGCCGAGATATGAGGGTCCAAAGTTGGGGGGGGGGGGGGGGGGGCGGCAAACTAAATATGGAGGGTCGAGAACTATCTTTCCACTGGACCGATTTTGATGGGAAGGGCACCATTGGAACCGTATTGATTAGAGGAGCACGAATCCACTCTCAGAAGAGACCCTGGGTTATAGGGTGGGGGTCCACTCACCCCCAACCCCCCAACTCCCCGCGTGCTCCCTGAGGTGCACCAAGTGCTCACCTAGGGATGTGGGCAACCTTCACGGATTGATATGGGACCTTTGCCATCTGAATCTCCTTGGAGAGCACAGCAAAACACCTCAGGAGAGTCAACCCTGAATCTGCCTGAAAAGTGTGAACTGGAGGGCCCACACTCCTGGTGGCGGCCATCTCGGCCAAGATATGGCGAGTTCTTTGGGGATAATTTTGACCATCTTCTGGCAACTTAGACATTGCGACGGACAGCCCTCACTGTAAAGAAGCCATGCGCATCGGTCCCGGCTCCATGCATGGCGTACTAAGTGAAATAGGGTGGGTGGGTGGGTGGGACCTTCCCCCCAAAAACCGTCTACCATGTGTGTCAAAAATAACTTTTCTGCCCCCCCCCCCCGTGCATACAAGGCACAAAAATTGCAAATAATTCGGCTCTTGATGACAGTGCCGGCAAGGCGTGCCTACGGTAGACACACCCGCCGTCTGCATCTTTAGGCACCCGCCATCTATATCTATTGGCACCTGCCATCTATGTCTGTCGGCGGGACTAGTAATAGAACACAAGCACACACTTACCTCCCCGGAGGAATGCGTTGCTGTCACTACCTGGGTGGTATATACCATCCACCCTGCACGCCACCTCCCACCCTGCACGCCAAAACTGCACACACGCAACGCAGTTCGAGGCGGCGCTGGCGGTGCGCACGTGCACATGCATGCGCGGTCGCAACACATCAAATTCGGCGCATTCGACCACCACCACCAACCGCCCTGCGCGCCACCGCACATGGTAGCTAGCCTCAGTAGGCAGCTCCCTCAATCCCATGCCCCGAGGGCGCGTACTGTAAGCTGCGAACCGTAAACACACCGCCACCGCACACACGCAAACGTGCAGTTCAAGGAGGCGGCCGAGGCGCTCGAAATCTACCCGTTTGATGACGTGGCGCAGAGCGCGTTCTACCTGCCGTGGGCGGTGCTGCCGCTAGATGAAGTCAAGGGGGTGCAGGTGGGGTGTGCGTGGCTATTTAGGTGGGGTGCGCGTGCGTGGCTGTAGCTGGGGTGCAGGTGCGGTGTGCGGGGCTCAGTAATATGAGGGGTTTCATGGAGGGGAGAGACCAGGACTGTGCGTGCGCGGGTAGCTGTTCCGTGCGCAATGCGCTGCAACGCTCTAAAACGCTACCTGCCGTGGGCGGTGCTGCTGCTGGACGAAGTCAAGGGGGTGCAGGTGGGGCGCCGTTACTGGATTTTGCTGTCGTGTGCGACGCAGCTAGCAGGCAGCGTACTAGACTCTGATTGGCTCAGACTAGAGTGTAGCGTCCGAGCACTACAAACAGGTTGCTGGCTACTGGTGGCGCTGGGGGGCTAGTGGGGTGTGCAGGGCTCACTAGGAGAGGACATGTTGCATGGCGGGGAGAGGCAGGGACTGTGCACACGCGGGCAGCTGTGCCGCACGCACACACTTTGGCATTCTACGAATGCATCTCTCCCCCCTCCCCCCACAGCCCATTGCACGTGCACACACGCACATGCACACACACACACACACGCACATGCACATGCACACAGACACACACACACAGACACACACACACAGACACACACAGACACACACACACACACAAACACACACACACACATAACCCTCGTTGATATAGGGTCCCGGCCCGCCAGACTGCCCTATATAGTACTTAGTACTTAGTAGTGATGACTCATGACGCGCTCTAAGGCGCGCAAACACAGTGCGGCCGCCGGCGTGCTCGTCGCCCGCGCGGCCACCACCACAGAATTACCGGTGAGCAGCGGCTCCCCCGGCTCAGACTCCCCGCCACGCCACCGCGCGTGCGTGGATGCGACACAGACACAGCTTCCGGCGCTCCTTGGGGCGCGGGGGGCAGCCACATACGCGGAGGCTGCGCAACACCTGCATGGCGACGCCAGCAACCACATTTCGGCCTCGGCCGACACCACAGACGCCCTCAGCGCCCTCAGCGCGGGGCAGGCAGACATCAGACGCCTGATAGGGGGGCTGCTGGACAGGGAGGCGAGGGCGCGCGCCCAGCCACAGAATGCGCCGACGCATGTGGGCGCGACACAGATTGCCGACGCCGGCCACAGCAGCGGTGCCCTCGCGGGGGTGCTCGCTGTGGTGCAGGCGCAGGCGCAACAGATTGCGTCCCTGGTGGATGTGGTGAGCCTCCTGGTGAGCTGCGTCCCTGGGGCGCCCATGCAGATGCCGCATGCAGAGCCCGCCCGCGCGCGGGTTGGCCATGCGGCCCACAGTGCGGCGCCCCGCGCTGCGCCTGCTGCCAAGGCTGCTCAGCCTGCCCGGCCAGCTGCTGCTGCCGCCCCGGTGGCGTCGGGGGGGGGGGAGCCGACGACGGGGCGGCCTGCGGCGGCGGGCGCCGCGCGTGCCGCATCTGCGCGCGGCCCCTCCCGCCGGGGGGGGATGCCCGCGCGTGTGGGCGACGCGTTGCTGCGCCGCAGTTTCGTGTTGTCCATCCCGGTGGCAGCCGCAAACGACCTCGTCGCGTGCGATGGCTACCCAGGGATGGTAGGTTGCTACCCTGGGGAGGAGGAGGCGGCGAAGGCGGCGGAGCAGGTCACTGCGGCCGTCAAGAGCGGCGTCAGCCTGCCTGTCTGCCTGGCTTCGGGTCTCGTGCGCTACTTGCACCAAATCCGTGGCTCGGTGTATGCGCCGGTTGGTGGTGGCGTCGTGTCCGCGTCGTTCCTCAACGCCAAGCATGCCGTCGGGGGCATCGGTGTCGAGCCGCGCCGGGGCGACATGCTGCGTGTGCTCTTCGCCGTGGAGTCTGACGCCGTGGCCGACGCCGTCGTGCGCAACCGCTGCTGCCTGTGCGGCTTGGGCCCGTCGGTTGCGGTCTTCGATGTCCTCAGTGACCGTGAGGAGGCGCGGCACCAGGCGCTGTGGCCCGCGTTCCTCGCCGCCAAGGCTGCGGGGAAGCGGGTGCAGTTCCACCGCGCGCGCCTCGTGGTTGACGGCGCGCGGGTGGCTGCACCTGCTTGCTAGATGGCATCCCCTCTGGGGGTGTTTTTGAAGGGGAGGTGGCGCCACACGCGTGCGGTGGCGGGTGCGGTGTGGTCGCTGAGTAGAGTGCTGCGGCGGGTGTGCTACTAGCCCCGCTTCCGGTGGTCTGGGGGAGGGCTTTTTGGTCCCTTCATGGTTTTATACCTTGGGTCCGCCCTCTGGCCATTGGAGGGGCCGGGTGTGCAGCCTGCACAGTGGTGCTGCTTGCTTGGCGCCCGCCACCAAGTGTGGATGGCGTTACCGCGGGCTACTTGTAGCTTGACCTTTTGTGGGCCTTGAGCCTTGCTTCTCTAAGTCCCACTGGAGCTTTGGAACCGTACGTGTGACCGCCAGAAGTGGATTGTAAACAAACATCATCAAAAAAAAAATATATATATATATAGGCATCTCATCATATATAGGCTATACATAGGCTACCGTAATCGCCCTTAGCCTTTGCGCCTAATTAATTGCTGGAGGCCCGGCGCAGAATGCGGGCGCAATTGATTAATTATTTATTAAAGGGGGTGCGCAGAAACGCGCGTTTAAGGCGTCTATTCGGGTGTGGATGAGGAGGTGCGGCAGAGCACCCCCACCACCACCACCACACGCCGCCCCCACGCACACGCATCGACATGGCTGATGCTGATGGCTCCGGGGGGGGGACGGGGGGGGGGGCACAGGCTGGTGAGGAGGAGCAAGATGTGCACGATTGCAAGCTCCAGCGAGGCAGCGTCCAGCGAGGCAGCGGGGGGCGATAGCGGCAGCGACATGAACCCTCCCAGCCCCCAACAGGCAGCGTCCAAAGCACGCCCTCTTCCCACAGCGGAGCGAGCGCCCCTTGCTGCTCTTGCAGCGGGGCAGTGTGCGCGAAGTGACCTGTCGGCGGCGCGGTCCCTCAGTTCGCCCCGATCTCCAGCACATATACAAAGCAACGAGCCTTCGCTACCTTTAGCCCTCGGCGGCGGCGGCTGCAAAGGAAGAGTGAACATGCATGCATGGGCCATGCATGGGTCATGCAGCCATGCATGGGCGACATGGGCATGCGGCGGGACCCACGCATAGTAGCCTACGCCTGCAGCAGCTAGTTGGAGGTCTTCTGGAGCTAGTGTGCAAGAGGTTAGCTGAGCTAGGGTGCGCAGCTGGGGATGCGCCGCTGCGGCCGGGCAGGCTGGCGCGAATCAGCAAAAGTAGACAAAAGCATTGATTTTTAAGCAGCGCGAACACGGGGGGGGGGGCAGAAAAACAGAAAATACAGGCATGCTGAATATCAATCTCCTTAATGTGTACCTTCCAAATCAAGCGAATTTTTTGAATTCGGACACCTGGTGGCCGAGATATGGGGGCTCAAAGTGGGGGGGGGTGGGGGGTGGGGGGGCGCAGAAAAAATATATACGGTGGGTGCAGAACTTTCTTTCCAGTGGGCCGTTTTGGATGAGAAGACCACCATTGGAATCGCCTTGATGAGAGGAGCATGAATCCACTCTCAGAAGTGACCCTGGGGTAATAGGGTGGGGGTCCCCACCTTCTCAATGCCCTCCACCCCGCGTGCTCCCTGCGATGCACCAAGTGCCCACCCAGGGGTTTGAGCGACCTTGATGGATTGAGATGGTACTGATGCCATCTGAATCTCCTTGGAGAGCACAGCAAAATACCTTAAGAGAGTTACCCCTTTATCTGCCTGGAAAGTGTGAACTGGAGGGTCCACACTCCTTGGTGCCCGCCGACTAAGCTATGGTATGGCTTGATTTGGGGGGTGATTTTGGCCATCTGCTGGCGAGTTAGACATTGCGATGGACAGCCCTTGCTGTAAGGAAGCCATGCGCCTTGGTCCCGGTTCCATGCATGGTGTATTCAGCAAGTTCGGGGGAGGGGGGGGGGTCAGACCCCCCCCCAAAAAAATGTACCATGCCTGCAGGAAATAAGTTTCTTGCCCCCCCCCCGTGAGCGCGAACTACAAAAAAAAGCAGAAAAATATAGATATCCCTCCGGCGCGAAACCACAGACATCGAGAAAACAAAAAAAAACAGCCGGCGCGAACTCAAAAACTGAAAACAACTTTTCCGGGGGGCGCAAACGCGTTTTTAATAACATTATTAATTATTAAATCGGGGGGGGGGGGCAAAGGCTAAGGGCGATTACGGTATACGCCATGTATGGACTATAGGAATTTCCTGGATAAAAATCAAACATGTTTTTGGAAAGTGTGACAATTATATGCAACCCTAAAGGAACCCGGAAGCGCACTCCGAATATTTGTTTGAATTATTTTCGAGGCGTGAGAAGCAATACAAGACGTTGGCTGCGCGGAGGGGACGCGGGGACGCGGAGTCGCACGCTCTCGTATTGACGTTACACGCGCTGCAAGCCCCTATTACACCCACCCTATGCTGCAGGCATCAAACACACCAACCCACACCGCCTTTCTAAAACCCAGAACCCCAAACACAACACCACACTCCGTCACATATGATGCTGGGTGGGCTTCCCCGCCGCCGCCTTGCAGCAGCCCCCCTCGCCGCCGCCGCCGCTGCTGCGCTCCCACCGGCGGGAGCACACGCAGCACACCACGGCGCGGCTCCATACCCGTGCCACCAACCTAATAAGGACATGTCTCTTTTGTGCCCTGTAAGTCTTCTATGCTGCCAAGCATGCCAGGGAACGCTCCTGGCCACCTGCACATGCGTGCCTCCCCACCCCACTGCATGCGTGCAGCCCCCATGCAACCCCCATGCAACCCCCCAGCCCTGAGCCAAACGAAAGTACGTCGTCCCCTCTATGCCTTTCTTGGGGCGTCGCAAGTGGTGGGGCTTCATTCGGAGGTAGTTCGAGCCGGCTGTTGCAGTCGAACGCAGTGTGGGAAGTGTCACCGACTCCTTCCGACGGCCATTTCGAGACCTCTCGCGCCTCACGGCGATGTATTGGGTTCGCATGGTCCCATTCCTTCGCTGATGCCGCGCGCGGAGGCCAAAGTGCCCCTTTCGCGGCCTCTGCGGCCCCCACACTCGGCGCGGGACCCTATATTATAGGGCTCGTTTGGAGCCTATATAAACAGGCACCCAGAGTCTATAGGCTATATATAGGCTACATATAGGTTATAACTATATAGGTCTATGTATAGACCGCCGACCCTTACACACACACACACACGCACATGCGAACGCGTACATACACACACACATGCACGCTCTCACACACACACACGCAGCTGCAGCGCGCGTACCTTGGGTTTGAGGACTCGCTCTTCAACTTCCGGCGCATGTGCCGTGAGGCGGCGAGCTTCCGCGCAGAGGACGAGGAGGTGGGGAAGTGATTTTGTTTTCGCCATTTGGGGCCATTTGGGCACCATTTGGGGCCATTTGGCCCCAAAACAATTGAGTCGAGGGTCCACTTTGGGGGCCATGGGGCGGGGCCATTAAGTAAGTGTGTGGCGCAGTGTGGGGCTTTAGAGGCACCTCCGTATTGTTCAACGCTGAGTCAGCGGTCAATGGCGGTCAACGGTACGTTGGTCCGCGTGTAGGCTGCCCCCCCCCAAAATGACTAAAAAGTTGGGGGGAAATCACTGAGGTGGGGTGCACGCCAATGGTTCCGCTGAGGATCTTTGGGGGATTCTGGCTCAACCCAGGCCTCATGGCTCACTCCCCAATCTCAACTCGACGGAGGCATTTATTTGCGAAAGGGTGTGAAAACAATGGACTTCCACACTTTTTGTCGAAATTAGCGCAATCTCAACCCGATGCGCCAGCCCAAATCGGCCACTTTGTCGGGTCGCGGGTTGACAAAAGGAAACACTGGTGCACACGTTGGGCTTGGAGTCACTCTCGACGTAGGGCCCCTTGCGCAAGCACGGTAGAGGGCTTGGGGCTTGCGAAGCCAAGGGCGCTCCACTATATTTGCATCATTGACGGGGAGGGGGAGTTTGCGCGTGCGTGCTGTGCTGTGCTGTGCGCATGCTTTGTTTGTGGCCGCATGCTTTGTTTGTTTTGCGCGCGCACGCACCTGCCCCCTCCAGCCTGCCTGGCAGCCCCCACTTGCGCCCCCTCGACACACACACACACACACACACACACACCACTTGCGGCACACCCCTGACCTCCCCTCCCCTCACTTTCCCCCTAAACCAACCCCCCGACAGGTGGAGGCCGCGCTCGTCAGAATGGATTCCGCACTCGACGCCCTACTGCTGGTTGCGATGGCGTGAGCCCCTCAGGCACTTGCGGCCTCCCGCACGGCGGCAGCGGCTCCGGCGACGGCGCGAGCGGCAGCTTGCTGGCTGTGCCGCTTGCAAGCGATTGGCGCCCTCCCGCTTGCATACGGCGGCAGCGACTCTGGCGCGGGCGGCGGCTTGCTGGCTGTGCCGCTTGGCACCCTTGCGTCGGCGACTGTACACCACCGGCTGGCTGGGGGCGCGTGTAGCTAGCCAGGCGCTGGCAGAGCGCGTCTAGCTAGCTGTAGAATCACATTTAGGACGGACGGACGTTCACATTCGTGCACGCGCGGCTGTGCTGTACCATGTACCATGATTCGCGGCCGGCGCCAGCGTAGCGCCAGCTGTGCTGCACGGGCGCGCGCCACGCGTGTCAATTATGTGCGAGCCGCGACACGCGCTGCTTGAACCGATCACACATCTACCCAATCGAGTCTTCCGCGAGGGGTATCCCAAAGCATGGCACATGGGGGCAGTCACGCCGGTGCCGAAGAAAGGCAATCTGGACGAGCAGGACAACTACAGGGGCATTACGGTGGGTGGGGCGCTTGCTAAGCTCTATAGTCTGGTGCTACTCCACAGACTTGACGACCTTGCTGAGAAGGGCGGCCATAGAGCCGCCGGGCAGGCAGGGTTCCGGAAGGGGCGGGGGACCCCTGACAATGCCTTCATCCTACAGCACATGATTGAGAGGCGCAGCCACGAGCGAAAACCGCTGTATACTGCCTTCATCGACTTTAGAAAGGCATACGACTGCGTGCATCGGCAGCTCATGTGGGAGTGCCTCAAGAGCCTGGGGGTGGGGGGGGGCGTTTTTAACAGCCCTGACATCAATGTACGATGGGGCTGGCATGTGCGTGCGCATAGACGGCACGGTGGGACCAGGCTTCACCACACGCCAGGGGGTCATGCAGGGCGACCCGATGTCGCCGCTTTTGTTTGGGCTGTTTATCGACTCACTAGAAGGGGAGCTTGACGTACAGATGCCAGAGATCGGGGTCCCCCTAGGGACAGGAGCAAACAGGCGGCTCCTACGGTTACTCTTGTATGCAGATGATCTCGTGCTCATGGCAGAGACGCCGGAGGCGCTCCAGCGCTTGCTAGATGCACTTCACGTTTTTTGCAGAACACGCTCTCACTGTCAATGTCCGCAAGTCTGAGGAGGTGGTGTTTAACGACCAGTACTGCCCGGTCACGAGCGCCAGGGGAAGGGTGACCCTGAAGTACGCTGGTATGGACCTGCCCATGAATCACGAGTTTAAATATCTGGGCATGCTTTTTGGGAGCCGTCGGGCAATAGGCGCGGGGCTGGAGCAGAGGCAGGGGGCGGGCCATCGTGCACGCTTCGCCCTAGCGCGCAGATACGATGCCATGGGCCTCCACAACGTGGGAGTAAAGGCGCACATGTTCAACGCACTGGTGCGACCTGTAATTAATTACGGGTGCGAGATCTGGGGCCCAGGGTTGATGGCGGGGGCGGGCATGGGGGTACAGGGGATCTTCTCGGAGGCAGCCGACAAGTGGGGGTTGGCTGGAGGGGACGGGGGCCCCTCCAAGGCGGCGCGCCGCAAGTGGCGCGCCATGGAAGCCCTGCACTTGCAATCTGTGCGCGAGGCCCTCCGTATTCGCAGGTGTGGGCAACAGCTATCGCTGCTGGCGACGGAGGTGGGCTGGCGACCGCTGTCGACCGACTGGCTGCGGCAGGCGGCGCGCTTCTGGGCGAAAGCGCTACGGCGGCCGGATGGCGATCTGCTGAAGGCGGCAATGCGGGAGAGCTGGGAGCTAGCGGCGGGTGGCGTGCGAGAGAGCTGGGTGGCACAGCTGAGCGAGTGCCTCAGCACAGTGGGGCACACGCTGGTGTGGGGCCAGGAGGCGGGGGGCATCGCCCGCCTGCTAGAGACAGCAGCGGCGGGTTGGCTGGCATCAGAGACCAGCACACCAGAGCTGCCAGAGGACGCCAACCAGCTCAGCGTCGTCCGCTCAGTGCCTGACTCATGGTCACACCGCTTCAAGATGCTTACTTACTTGCGGTGGATGGCAGACGACTGTGGCGGCGCACCAATGCTCTGGACGGGGCTGAACAGCGCCGCCCAGATCACGACACTCGCACGCTTTAGAATGGGGCTGCATGAACTGCAGATAGAGAAGGGGCGCCACACGGCGCAGGCAGAGCCACGCAGCCAGAGGCTCTGTCGCCTTTGTGGCATGCGGGAGGATGAGGCACACGTGATTTTTGAGTGCCCAGCGTACACGGAGACACGCGTACAGTTCCACACCCTTTTCCTGAGCGTCCCCGGGGACGATAAAGGCTTGGATGCGAAGATGTTGGCGTTTATGAACCCCAACCCCGGGCTACTTCACCCTTGTTTTTGGCGTGACATGGCCAACTTTCTGGTCTCGTGCCTTGATATACGTAACACAAGCCTGGAGATGGTAGAGGATCGGGAGGAATAATTGACCTAAAGCGAACGATGTTTTGAATTAGGAGTCAATGAGGCAGCCACGATAGTGGCGGGGACCCAAGCGTGGGTCCCCGAGGAGCTGCGGTGGACTGCCGTTTGCAGTGCACCGCAGCTGGCGCACCTGAGAAATGCCCACGCTGGGTCTCACACGTGAAAGCTGCCTTAAAGATGACGACCTCAAAGCGGAGTATGCAGAAGGAACATATTGATTAAAGTCTAATGCGCCATTAAAGGCGTCCAACAAGACTGTAAAATCGACCATTGATCCGCTATAACCGGGGGGGCAAGCTTGTTCTCTAACCTATTAGCAAATCCCACACTGTTGGTCACTACTGACCGCCTTTTCCAGCCCCGTTTTAGGTAGTTAGGCTTAGGGATGTGCCCCTCACCGAGTCCTTCTGTGCCTCCCTACAGCAGGGGGGGGGCCTGCGACACGTACAATGTCGTGCTCGGTGCAACATTAAGGGGTCAGCTTTTGCTCAGAGCCGGGTTAAGGGTAACAGGTTGAGAATCCTGTGAATGCTGGTTGAAATCCCAGTTAGAAAACCCCTTAACACGTTAGAGGTTGCGGCCCGGCTTGATATCCTTTTTGGCCACGTCTTGGCCGTTCTCCCCACGGGGGGATGTCTCTTTGGGCGATTGGCAACGAACCTGCCTTGCGTTTCCGCTTCCCAACATGCGCTCACCTACTTCAACAAGCGCTTGCTGCCGCTGCGGTAGGGGACCTGGGGGTGCGCCCACGCTCTTTACAGAGTTGGGGTTCCCTACCACCAACAGCCAGCCATCTCAGTAAGGTGCTCGGGCCATACGCGCTGAGCGCGGTCTTATACGCCTTTAGAGGTGTCCCTGACTGTAACATCCATCATATGCGGCTTGGAGGAGTCGCTGGCCCAGTAGCCCAAGCTGATGGCATTCCCCACTGTGCAGGATGTAAGCTCGACTAGGCCCACATCCACTCAACTGCCAGCAAGCCAGCAGGCACCCCAGGGTTGCAGAGGCAACGACAGGATTACAGCAGGCAACCCAGGCGAGGCTACACAACAGGGCCACAGGACACAGTGCAACGTCCGCAACAGTTGGATCAAATAAATGTCTCACTGGGAGATTGACACGGCGGTGTCCTACGAGCTAGTGGGCTGCGACCAATCGCACAGCTCCTGTCCTGTGTCAGAGGTGGTCATGCTGAACCCCGCCCACCGAAGCTGCTACAAGCACAGCGATTAGGGGCAGGCAGACACATTCGGTCGGCAGAAAGATACGAGAGAGCAGAGAACGAGTGGTTGTGTTGAAAAACACATGTTTGATTGTGGGTGCTTGCTGGGTTGCAAGCGTTGTCATCACGTCAGCGGCAGTGGAAGCCGTGTGCCAGTCGTGCCTCGGAGAGTGGCATCGGCGGTCACTGGGTCAGTTGGAGATGGAGCGGCGACGGCAGCAAACGCTGCTTACGCGCGCTCGCCGCGGATGCGGCGCGCGAGCTGGATGTCCTTGGGCATGATGGTGACGCGCTTGGCGTGGATGGCCGCCAGGTTGGTGTCCTCGAAGAGACCCACCAGGTAGGCCTCCGCTGCCTCCTGGAGGGCGAGCACGGCCGAGGACTGGAAGCGCAGGTCGGTCTTGAAGTCCTGGGCGATCTCACGCACCAGGCGCTGGAACGGCAGCTTGCGGATGAGCAGCTCGGTCGACTTCTGGTACTTGCGGATCTCGCGCAGGGCGACGGTCCCAGGGCGGTAGCGGTGAGGCTTCTTGACGCCGCCCGTCGCGGGGGCGGACTTGCGAGCCGCCTTGGTGGCGAGCTGCTTCCTCGGGGCCTTGCCGCCGGTCGACTTGCGAGCGGTCTGCTTGGTGCGGGCCATTGTTGGTGTTGGTGTCTGAGAGTGTTTCAGATAGTGGGACACGGCAGCGGGGCGCGGTCAAGTAGTGGCGAAACAGGGGGCGTCCTGGTGATCCGCCACTTTGCAACAGGGGCGCGTTGACTGGCGTTGACCGCGCCCCTTGACTTGCAAAGTGACGGATCAGCAGGACGCCCGCCTACTCCGCCGTCCTCAAATACCGCGCCACCTCGCACCCTCACCACTTGGAACCACTTCCAAGCCCACTACCCCACACTACTACTCAACCATGTCTGGACGCGGCAAGGGCGGCAAGGGCCTCGGCAAGGGCGGCGCCAAGCGCCACCGCAAGGTCCTCCGCGACAACATCCAGGGCATCACGAAGCCTGCGATCCGCCGCCTCGCTCGCCGCGGTGGCGTCAAGCGCATCAGCGGCCTCATCTACGAGGAGACGCGCGGCGTCCTCAAGGTCTTCCTCGAGAACGTCATCCGAGATGCGGTCACCTACACCGAGCACGCGCGCAGGAAGACCGTGACCGCGCTCGACGTCGTCTACGCGCTCAAGCGCCAGGGACGCACGCTCTACGGCTTCGGCGGTTAAGCACCACCACCGCCTCTCAGCTCTGGAGCTGTTACTTACTTCGACCACCACCGAACTCGGTCAACGCACGACCGCAAACAGTCAACCAACCAAACATGTGTTTTTCAACACAACCACTCGTTATAACTCCCTTCTTGTGACTCTCGTGCCTGCACTAGTACTGCACGCATGCATGCCTCGAATAGCTACGCGTGTGCCGCTACGGCCGCAGCGCATGCATGTGGTTATGATGTTCAGACGTGTGCACCTACCTGCGGTGTGGTCGCTGAGTAGAGTGCTGCGGCGGGTGTGCTACTAGCCCCGCTTCCGGTGGTCTGGGGGAGGGCTGTTTGGTCCCTTCATGGTTTTATACCTTGGGTCCGCCCTCTGGCCATTTGAGGGGCTGGGTGTGCAGCCTGCACAGTGGTGCTGCTTGCTTGGCGCCCGCCACCAAGTGTGGATGGCGTTACCGTGGGCTACTTGTAACAAGTAACACGGGGTTTCCAGCTAAGCAGGCTACTCTTCTACTAGAGACACCCGCCGATACTCCAGCACACTTAGTACTAGAGTACCGCCGGCTCCCGGCCGATAGACTACCGCTCCCGCCGGCTAGACTACCCCAAACAGCGGTCTCTGAGAGACATGTCTGGCAAGGAGCATATAGGAGAGGACCTTCCTCAGGGTCACAGTAGTGGCCTTGTGGCCAGTCAAGCCGGCAGAGCCGACTGGCGCTGACTGGAACGGTCCCCGCCTGGCAGTGCATGGCTGTCCAGCTCTCGTTTGCATGGGGCTCAGCCGGCGCCCCATGCCTCATGCATGGCCAGGTCCCACCCTCCAGGGGGGCATGGACGACAGAGTTGTCATGGAGGCTGCCTGAAGACCTTCCAACGCCAGTCACCGGCAGACGAGCGACCCCGAGGATGAGCGCGGTGACGAACGCTGCGATTGGTGAAGCGGATTTACTCTGTGTTGCCTCGGCGGTCGCCACCGCTGAAGCCGTGATGGTAGCCCGCCTCCACGGGCAGCCATCTTGACCAATGTCCAGCATGCATTGACGGGCGCCAGCTCCTCCGCTCGTCGATCGACTCGTCGAGATCGGTGCCGCATGGCGTCCTGCATGGGGGGAGGATAAGGGCCGTCTCCCAGCACGGGCCGCGGCAGCGCCGCGGCTACTCGCCAAGCCATGGCAGCGCCGGGCAAGCCGCTCCTGAAGTGTTCCACCGAGGGGCAGTCTAGCAGGAGCCAGGCCAGTCGTATTTTACCCCGCTCGTCAGCAGCACGGAGATCCTCGTCACCAGCAGCGCTGCATTGCTGGGTCCAGGGCTCGGCGACGAGAACGCGCCTCCGTTAATCGAGCCCCTACTTGTAGCTTGACCTTTTGTGGGCCTTGAGCCTTGTTTCTCTAAGTCCCACTGGAGCTTTGGAACCGTACGTGTGACCGCCAGAAGTGGATTGTAAAACTCTCATCATCATACCTGACACAGTCAGTCATTTCGTCAGAGGTGCACAGGGTGGGCTTAGGGCTTCGGCATTCACTTGCACCGTCCGCACCTGCTGCATGTACCCGCGCGCCTCCCGTGTACACGCACACACATGGCGGTTCCCACGTGCTCCCTCCCTCGCACATGCACCACGCGCACACACACACCCACGCACATCCTGCATCGCAGCACTAGCGCAGCACACGTCATGGCGTGCCCATCACAACGTGTAGGTTCACCCCCGTATGCACTCCCATAAAAAAAAGATGTGAGACGTAGCATTGCTCAGCGACTGGCATGCTCGCAGCAGGTAGTGATGTGGTGCACACGACAGGTTGTGCAGCTGTAGTGGCATAAGGTAGTGCCGTGGAGCAAGCGACGTGCCACGATGGGTGCACAACGGGGGGGGATGACTAAACTTGGCAGCTTCTACTAGCTAGGCAGGCACGGCTTCTACCCGGCAGTGCGCAGTGGTGGGCACGGCTTCTACTAGCTAGCACTACTAGCTGGCAGGCACATCCCTACTCGGCAGCACGCAGTGGCCGGCACTACTAGCTGGCAGACACGGCAGTGGCAGCAAGTAGTGCTGTGAGGCAGGCGACAGGCCACAGCGACTAAACGAGACACGCAGAGGAGGGCGCGCAGAGGGGTGTGTGTGTGTGTGTGCAGGCACGGCTACTACTAGGCAGCGCGCAGTGGCACGGCACTGCTCGCAGTGGGAGCAGGTAATGGCATCATGATGTGGGGCAAGCGACATGCCACAAACAACAGATGCACGCGTGGGGGGCGCGCCTGCCGGCAGGCCACGCGGCAGGCATGGGAGCAGGCACGGCTAGTTCTCGGTAGCAGGGCAGTGGGGGCACGGGGCTACTAGCTAGCACTACTAGCTGGCAGGTTCGGCAGCATGTAGGTGCGCACGCGATCTGCTGCATGGCCAGCAAGAGGACAGAGAGCACCATTTGTCGATTGTTGGTGCTGTTGTCGCCGTTGGGCACGTGGGTGTCAGGTGGCTGCCACATTCACCAGCCGCGTGCTCTGCATGGAATGGCGTGTGTGTGTGTGCAAGCAGCGCCGCCCTCTGCATGATCGCTCCCCCATAAGTAGTGTCCGCATGCAAGCAGTTTCGCTGCATGCATCGCCCCATGGAGAGAGGCAGGGGAGACGCAGGGTCGGACACAGTGAGAGAGCACGAATTGGTAGTGTTGAAAAACACTTGTTTGGTTGCTTACAAAGCAGCAGGGAGGGGGTTGTTGACTGGTGGGTCAACAGAGGACGCGTGCGCGCGCTTACGCGGACGTGAACTTGGTGACGGCCTTGGTGCCCTCTGACACGGCGTGCTTGGCGAGCTCGCCCGGCAGCACGAGGCGCACTGCGGTCTGGATCTCGCGCGACGTGATGGTGGGCTTCTTGGTATAGCGCGAGAGGCGGGAGGCCTCGGTCGCGACCTTGTCAAACATGTCGTTCATCATGGAGTTGAGGATCGACATGGCCTTGGACGAGACGCCCGTGTCGGGGTGCACCTGCTTGAGGACCTTGTAGAGGTAGATCTTGTACGTCTCGACGCTCTTCTTGCTCTTCTTCTTCTTGCCGCCGGCCTCCTTCTTGGCAACAACCTTCTTGGCCGGAGCCTTGCTCGCCACGACGGCCATCTTGGGCTCCTTGGGTGCCATTGTGTTGGGTATCTGTAATGAACAGGTGTGCTGTGAACGGCAGCGGTCGCGCGTTAAGATCACCTTCCAGTCAACGCGTTGACCGTGACACCATGTCCTGCTGATCCGGGGGTCTGCAATCTCGCGCCCCACTTAACGCGCCCCCGCCCCGCTCTTACTAACAGTGCTCTCTCTCTCACTATTCTCTACTCCTCTCAACCAACAGCATGGCCAAGGTATCCGCACCCGGCGCTGGCCGCAAGGGCGGCAAGAAGGCTGTGAGCCGCTCCGCCAAGGCCGGCCTCCAGTTCCCCGTGGGCCGCATCGCCCGCTATCTCAAGAAGGGCAAGTACGCCGAGCGCGTGGGTGCTGGCGCGCCCGTCTACCTGGCCGCCGTCATGGAGTACCTCGCTGCAGAGGTGCTGGAGCTGGCGGGCAACGCCGCGCGCGACAACAAGAAGAACCGCATCATCCCCCGCCACATCCAGCTCGCAATCCGCAACGACGAGGAGCTGTCCAAGCTGCTGGGCACCGTCACCATCGCCGCGGGAGGCGTCCTCCCCAACATCCACTCCGTGCTGCTGCCCAAGAAGGGCAAGAAGGGCGGCAGCGAGTCGGCAGACGTGTAAGCGTGCGCGCTCGCTCGCTCTCCCCTCCTGACCCGTGCCTCGTGGCGTGGCGCAACCCCAACAAGCTGCACACACCAAGCAGCCAAACCAAACCAGTGTTTTTAAACACTACCCACTCATGCTCGATCCCTCTCTGTGCCTCACCCTGGATCTACGTCTGTATGCGTGCACCGCAGCTATCTGTCTGCCCCTCTCGTCACACATGTTGCACCTGCAATTTCGCACCACCGCCCAATTTGTAAAACCAATCGGGGCCCCTGACCACCACCTGGGCCTGGCTGCTTGCTGTGCCTCACTTGCATGTGAGGTGGTCGAGCAGTGGCTGGTGTCTCGTGGTGTCCAAACAGAGCAGACCAGCCTGCGAGGCACGACTTCAGACCCTCAAAACCATCATCATGGGCCTGCGTCATGGAGTGTGGGTGGCGTCGGGGGGCAGGGGCTGCTGCAGAGGTGTGGCACCTGGTGTCTCGTGGTGTCAGAGCAGAGCAGCCTGTGCGGTAAGACTTCAAACCAGCATCATGGGCATGCGTCTTGGAGTGTGGGTGTGGCAGGGGCTGCTGTATAGGTGTGGCAGCAAGGGGAAGGGGCGCGGTTGCACACAGCTGGTCGTCAAACAGCATAAAATAGCATGCGTGTACTGCAGCTGTCAGTCTGCCTCTGTTATCGCAGCCACACTTAAGCACCGCCACCACCCTCTGGGAGCTCAGCTCACTAGCCAGGCTGTCAGAGGTAGCTGTGGATCCATGTAGACGCCGCATGCTCGAACCGTGCTGTACCATAACGACTCTCGGCTGACGCCAGGATAGCGCCCACTGTATAGGATCGACGATTGCCGACGGGCTTGCAGCCAGATCGCGAGGCTACACAACGGGGTCACAGGACACGGTCCATGCGCCCCCTCCCCAAGGCTGGATGGACTCATTCTCTCTCTTCTCACTGATGGTGATCGTCATGTGCATATGTGATGGTGTATGCGGAGGAGGGGAGGTGAGGTAGATGGGAGAATTAATCGTAAAGCATGCCCGCCGCCTGGCCCTCTGGCCCGTGCCCATCGTCGCTCGGCGTCGCCGGCAGCACGTCCTCATCATCTCCCTCGTCCTCGCCGCCCTCGCCCCCCGCGCCCAGCTGGTAGGGCGTTGCCGCAGCGAAGTATGAACCACCAGCCGCAGCCGCAGCGGCTCCCCCGGGCGCAGGCACGGGCGCTGCCGGTGCCGCTGCGGGGTAGCTGGCGGCAGCAGCCGCGCGGTAGGCGTCGGGTACTGCCGCCCCTGACCCACCACCAAGCGAGGGCGCCGAAGCGCCCGAGTTCAAATACGAGAGGCCGAGTCGCCCCTCCGCCGCCGCGGGGTAGTTGGCGGCAGAAGCCGTGCGGTAAGCGTCGGGTGCTGCCGCGCCTGACCCACCACCAAGCGTGGGCGCTGTCGCGCCCGAGTTCAAGTAGGCGAGGCCGAGCCGCCCCTCAGCGGGCGACGGACCAAAGCCGGCGCTGCCAGAGTGCGAGCCGAGGACGAGCCCCGCCACCGCCGGCGCGTGGCTCCCAGCAGCAGACGCAGAGGTGCCGGCGTTCCACGCAGGCGGCGGAGCTGCGTGGGCGCCCGCTGCTGCCGTGCCATAGCTCCCTGCGGCAGCTGCCCCGGACCCAGCCCCTGACCCAGGCGCGGTGTGTGCACCAGCCGAGCCGTAGCCGCCACCTGCAGCTGTGCCGCCGCCAAGGAACGATGGCAGTGGTGCAGCCACCAGGTCCTGGAGCGTAGGGTACGCGCGAGGCGAGGCGCCGCTGGTTCGCCGCGGCGTCGGGGAGAGGGTCGCGTGAAGCGCGGACGACAGCCCTCCTGGTGGGAAGTACTGCTGTTGGTGCTGCTGCTGCTGTTGCTGCTCGACGGGTGTGTGCCGCCACGAGTGTGCCGGCTGCGCGGGAGCGATGTGCCCGGACGCGTCCACGCAAGGCGATGGCTGCCAGCCCGTGCCAGCAGCTTGCTCGTAGTGCTGCGGCGGCGCCCGCAGTGGCGACGGCCTGTAGCAAGAGCGGACACGGCAGCAGGTGTGGTGGGATGGGCAGCAGCGGTGGACTGGGAGCAGGGGCAGCAGGAGTGGGGAGCACCGCAGTGTTGCACGCCATGACTGCTCGGCAGCAGGGGCAGTGGCAGCACGGGCAGCAAGGGCAGCACGGGCAGCAGGGGCAGCAAGGGCACCAAGGGCAGCATGGGAAGCACGTGCAGCGGCGGCAAGCGCGGCAAGTCTCCGTCACTCACCCGCGCGGCAGCTCGGTCGGATCAGGAGATTCTCCCATTGCAGCATCAGCTGCAGCCGGACCAGGCGCCGCCCCACCGGCGCCCTCCTCATACCCGGGCTCGTCGCCACCGCCGCCCGCGTCCCCGTCCCCGTATCCAAAGTGTTCGTCGTCGCCTGCGTCATCCGCCTCAAAGCCAGCGGTCTCGTCGCCGTGCCGGCGCTGGTGCATCATGTCGCCGTCGTCTTGGCGGAAGCGTACCGCGCCGCCGCCGCTGCCGGTGCGCGGCGCGCTGGGCCCCGGCTGGTGCCCGCTCGTGCCTGCGTCGGTGCCCGTCCACGCCGGCCCGCCCGTGCTGGGTGGCGGCATGTGGTCCCAGGCGCGTGCGGCGGCGCCGACTGGTGTCCGCTGCTCGTGCTGCATCGGTTGCTGCTGCTGCTGCGCCTGCTGCCCCTGCCAGTGCTGCCCCTGGAGGTTGGGCAGCGGGGAGGGCTGCGCGCCGGCATCGGCCGCCGGGTGCGCCGTGGCAGCCGACAGCTGCGACTCCATCAGAGTCGCGAGCACCAGCTCTGCCCTGAACCGCGCGTCGGAGCCGCCCTGGAGGTAGGGCTCCGCAACGAGCGGCATGCCTGCCTCGTCAAACCTGCGCACAGGCAGTCCAGCGTGCACATATTCGCATGTGGAAGTGTGTGCGTGCGTCGCTCAGGCTAGGCGTTGCTAGTGCGTGTGTCACGCACGAGCCGGCAGCAGACACCGCCATCACCTGAGTATGATGTTGACGCCCATGTGCTCGCACAGCGCGACCATGCTCCTGAAGTCCTTCACATTGAATGTAACGTCGGACGGGTTTGCGGAGCGGTGCTGGTAGCCGACAAACAGGCTGCGCGTGTCGACCTCGAGCGACGTGTGCAGGTTGTCCTTGCTGCGCGCCTTCTCCGGGTCGTAGAAGCTCTGCAGCTGGCACGCGCGGTGCATGGACGCGGCCGACGCCAGGTTTTCGGGGTTGGCGATGATTGTGATCTCGTCCAGGCCGCTCTGGAACGAGCTCAGCAGCCTGCCGAGGGAGGAGTGCGCGAACAGTGGGACGCGTGTGTGAGCGCATCCAAAGCGCGCGCCTTTGCATGGGCCTGGAGGACACGGCCTCTTGGTCAGTGCTTAGCCACAGCGCTAAGCCACAGCTTGAGACTCACTTGTTGAGCTCTCCCGCCTCTGCGATGACCTGGGTGGGGCAGCTGTCCTTGTCGACAGTAGCGTTCAAAATCTCCGAGTTCATGCACTCTAGGTGGTACGTCTTGGTGATCTGCGCATCATCAGGAGGAGCAGCCGTGCCATAAGAAGCGCATGGCAAAGCTGGGAGAGGAAGAGGCGGGCAGAGGAGGCGTGGCGGCAGAACAGTGCCTGCCTGCTGCTGTGGCCTGCATGTTTGCTAGAGAGGCCCTTGCTGGGCCCTCGCTCGCCTTGTTTTCGCCAACGACGGTGACTGTGAGCATGGACTGGTCGGCGTCCATGTCCAGCGTCATGCGGTTGATCTTGTGAGTGCGGAACGTGGCCAGTACGTGCTGCGTCGCCACGCGCACACAGCAGCAGCAGCAGAGCGTCAGCACGACCGGTCGGTGCACGGCCAGCGGTGCGGGAGGCCCGGCTGCACACACACACACACACACACACACACGCACACGCACGTGCACACGCACACAGCGCACCTTGAGCAGCACGGCGCTCTGCACCACCTCTGACCCGTGCACTTGGTAGTCGTCGAAGAAGCTGGACGAGAACGTGACCGCAAAGAAGGCCGACTTGGCGGTGTTGATGCTCCGCAGCACCAGCTGTGGCATGCATGCGCAGGCGGTGGGGCCGGCCATGTCATGTGTGTGCATGTGCAGGCATGCTCGCCCCGCGACAGCTGCATGGCACAGCATGCATGCGCCACCCTAGCGCGCCACCGCACCCTGTCCTCGAGGCCCTCCACCAGCAGCTCGGAGCCGATCTTGAAGAGGCAGTTCAGCGCCGCTCGGAGGTCCTTGATCTGCTGCGGCCGCCCCAGCGAGAGCAGGATGCGTCCCGTGTATGCCATCTTGGACCCACTAGTTCGAGCCCATCCACAAGGTCTCAGCACCTCCACCCAGCACGCATGCGACGACGGGGGGCTGCGCTCAGTAGTAGTGACCAGTAGCGCAAGGAATGCGCAGCACAGCATGGACACACTTGCATGTATGTGAAAGCGTGGCAGAAATCAGGGGCCCCTAGGAGAAATGGGAGAAGCAATTTGAGCTGAACTGAGTGCTTGCTGGTGGGTGATTTCAACAGTTGCTTGAATGAGCACCGCTAGAACACACGCGTGCAGCAGCCACGCTTTGCCTTTGCGGGGGTCCACTAAAGGGCCCTCTTTTGGTGGCGCCTACCTTCGGGTGGGCCTTGTGCCTGCTGTCTGATAGTCCCGCTGGAACTTTGGAACTGATTGTGACTGCCGGCAGTGGATGTGTAACACTACTCTCTCTACCTAGCTCGCTACCCGCGCACCCCCTGCTCTCGGCTGTTGCTGCGCCTGACTGCCTACCACGTGGCGCGCGTGTCGTCACATCGTCGGCACCTTTGGCGGTGGTGCGCTCGTCGCCGCCTGCACCTGCGCCGCGATCGAGCCGTCCATCGCCGCTAGCCGCGTGTGCAGCGCCTGCCCGTGCGCCGCCTGCGCCGCCGACAGGCCCTCGCGCAGTGCGGCGCTCACCGCGGTGTGGCCCACCGGGTCGGACTCACTCAGCGCGCGCCGCCGCATGCACTCGCCCTCGGCCTCGTCGCTCGCAGCCACCACGACCACCTCGAGCCCGCCGTCATCACCGACACTCCAGCTGTACTCGAGCCCGTAGCTCGGCGCCGCGCCGTCGTCCGCGCCGCCCTCCAGCTCGCTCCAAACGCCGGTGATGCACACGAGCAGCGGCTCGAGCGCATCGAGCAGCGCGGGCGACGGCAGCGCGAGCAGCCGGCACATCGCGACCGCGCACAGCTTGCGCGCGCGGGTGCTCGCGAGCGAGTCAAAGCCATCCGTCCACGCGTCCAGCAGCGCGGACAGCAGCGCCTCGGGCGAGGCGGCCGCGCCGGGCGGTGCGCCTGGAGGGGAGACTCCGCTCGCTGCTGCGTCGGAGAGCAGCTGCGTGAACGCGGCGGGGCTGATGAGCAGCAGGCGCGCAAACACGGTCATCGCGTTGGAGGTCACCACCTCGGACTCTCTCCCGGCCATCAGCAGGCCCAGCAGCCGCGTCAGCGCGGGCTGCAGCACCGACGGAGCCACCGACGGCACCGCGCCCAGCACGAGCTCCATGGCGGGGAACAGCAGCAGCATGCCGCGCTCGTTCACGTTGCCGAAGAAAGCCGTGAACACGGACGCGACCGACGCGCCGTGCGCCTGCATGAACGGCGCGCCGCCGAGCAGCACCATCGACGTGAGCACCGCGACGCCGAACCGGATGTGCTCGGTGCTCGCCGCCATTGCGGACGCGAGCAGCGGCGCGAGCGACAGCAGTGGCGCGCCGCGCTCGGCGTCGGGCGCGTTGCGCAGCAGGATGAGCAGCAGCGCGAGGCCGTCCTCCATGAGGGAGAGGCTCTCTGGGTTGGACACGTCGATCGAGGTCGACGTGGGCGGAAGCACGAGCGCGTAGCATGCGGGCGACTCGGGGCCGAGCGTGTGCACGAGGCGGCACATCGCGAGCAGGACCTGGATGCGCACGAGGGGCGCGCCCTCCGCGTCCGCCCACAGCTGCGGCATCAGCTGCAGGATCGGCGTCACGAACGGTCGGATGTGGTCGCCCATGCGCTCGATGACCAGGTTCATGAGGTTGAACGACGCCGTCTGGGAGTCGAGCTCGTCGGCCGCCTTGAGCATGTGCACGAGCAGCTGCGTGGGCGGGGCAGGGCGGGCAGGGCGGGTTGCGTGAGGAGGGTGCGCGGGACGCAGCTGGACGGCTGCTGGAACTGGGACAGGCAGCAACCAGATAGCCATCAAAGTCGAGAGAGCGGGCAGTGCGGGCACGGCCATCAGGTCCATCAGAGTCAACAGCGCCAAGAGAGGAGCGTAAAGCCATCAGAGCCATCAGAGGCATCATTGGAGCCAACGAAGTTAACACAGCGGGCAGGATCACAGCGGGCAGAATCATCAGAGCCATCAGAGTCGAGAGAGCGGGCAGAATCATCAGAGCCATCAGAGTCGAGAGAGCGCTGCCACCGCACCGCACCTGCATCGTCGGCCCAACCCACTCGGCAAACTGCTCGTCGCTGAAGTTCCAGTCGTCGACGAGCGACCGCAGCGTGCTCACAGCCGTCAGCTGCAGGCACGCGTCCGCCTCGGACATGCAGCCCACGAGCGCTCTGAACAGGGAGGGGGGGTCGACAGGAGGGTCGGAGGGAAGGAAGGAGGGAGGGAGGGAGGGAGGGGAGGGAGGAGGGAGGGAGGGAGGGGAGGAGGGAGGGAGGGGAGGGAGGGGAGGGAGGGAGGGAGGGGGAGGAGGGAGGAGGAGGGAGGGAGGGAGGGAGGGGAGAGGAGGCCGGAGGGAGGGACCGCAGCGTGCCCACGTGGTGAGCTGCAGGCAACGTCCGCTCGGACATGCAGCCCACGAGCGCCCGTGCACAGGGGGGGGGGGTCCGAGGCAGGGTCCGAGGGAGGGACAGGGGGAGTGAGGGAGGGTCGGAGGGAGAGTCGGAGGAAATGTGTGAGGGTCGCGCAAACCATGTGTACCAGGGATGGAGTGTCCGAGGGAGGGTCGGAGGGAGGGACAGAGGGAGGGAGGGAGGGTCGGAGGGAGAGTCGGAGGAAAGGTGTGAGGGTCGCGCGGACCATGTGTACCAGGGGGGGAGTGTCCGAGGGAGGGTCGGAGGCAGGGACAGAGGCAGTGAGGGAGGCTCGGAGGGAGAGTCGGAGGAAAGGTGTGAGGGTCGCGCGGACCATGTGTACCAGAGGGTGAGTTGTCTCTGTAGGAGACTACCTGCCTACACGCTGCAAGCCCCATTGTCCGGGTGCAGCCAGGCCGCGCGCCAGCACACGTCTAGAACGCCATCACAGGCGCCCAATGCGGCATATGGGCCGGGCGATGTGGGCGGTGCGACGCGGACCATGACGTATGGGCCGTGCCATACGCGCCGCGGCCTGTCCAGCATGCTGCCGTCTACTAGCAACTTGCGCAGTGCTGCAATCCACAGTGGCGTCCACTATGTGGGTGCACGCGGTGAACAGGACGTGCGCCATCCCCTACCTGTCCAGGGTGTGCGCACACGTGCGGGGTTAACTCTCGCCCCTACCAGGTAGTCAGCCAGTTTCAGCCTGAAACTGAGTTTTAGGTGTCGGGCGCTAGCGCCGACACAGGTCTAGTACATCGTAACTGGTGTCACACAGATTGTACCATCCATCGTCACCTGTACAGTGCCGGGCGGTCGACGTTTTCCACGCGCGCGACCCAATCCCCGACGAGAGCCGCGACGCGCCGCCGCAGAGGCCGCATCTGTGTGGTGGTCGGGTTTACAGTGAGCAACGCAAAAAGCATGTAGCCGGTGCATGCGGCCAGCGTGTGCACGCCGGTGATGGCGCAGGTGCGTGAGTGTGCGTGTGTGCGTGTGCGTGTGTGTGTGTGCGTGTGCGGGCGGGCGTGTGTGTGGTCAGGTTCACAGTCTGTACGCGTATACACCAATGAGTCCTCCATACGCCAAGGACCCTTTGGAAGGCCAGGTTGAGGGCAGGCTGCAGAATAAAGATACGTTCCATTGGCAGCGACCCCTAAAAACATGGTCGATTTTTGGCACCGCTCTCCCTAATTGCTACAAGCGGGCAGCGAACGCACCACGGGCGTGGCGTCAGACAGCTCTGGCAGCAGGCTCGACCGCAGCCACTGTCCCCAGTCAATGTAGTCGTGCAGCTCGTACGCGGCTGCGGGCGGTGGGGCAGCACGTGCGTGCGTGTTATGATGGGGCGGTGTGTGCTTGCGTGCTGTGTTGGGGCTGCGCGTGCGCGCGAGCATGTTCTGATGCATGAAGCGTTCGTGAGCGTGTGTGTGTGGCAGCAGGTTCGACTGCAGAGGGGTCACGTTAGCTTGAGCTATGTCCGTGCGGGGCTCGACGCAGTTTCGACCCCGGGCCGAAGCTCACGGGGACGGCTATCGGTGGCCACCCTCTTCCCCGGAGTCCGTTAAAAGGTCGATGCAGTTTCGACCCACCCCGGGCCCAGGCTGACGTGGCCGCCCGCTTACCTGCCGAGACCGCGTGGTAGACCACCTCTTCACGCAGCAGCGCGACTGTCAGGCCGCACACGTGCGGCCCGGGCAGCTACGACCCCAGGCCTCACCAGGGACGACTCAGGAACGGGGATAGTCATCGGACACCCAGTGCCTCCCTGGCCCCCCACCACACACACACGCACTGCCGAGACCGCGTGGTAGACCGCCTCTTTACGCAGCAGCGCGACAGGCAGGCCGAACACGCGCGGCCCGGGCATCTCTGTCCCCAGGCCTCACCAGGGACGACTCAGGAACGGGGATGGTCATTCGACACCCAGTGCCTCCCTGGCCCCCCACCACACACACACACTGCCGACACCGCGTGGTGGACCGCCTCTTTACGCAGCTGCGCGACTGTCAGGCCGCACACGTGCGGCCCGGGCAGCTACAACCCCAGGCTTCACCAGGAACGATTCAGGAACGGAGATGGTCATCGGACGACCAGTGAACTCCTCCCCCCCACACACACACCACACACACACACACACCTGCCGACACCGCGTGGTAGACCGCCTCTTTACGCAGCAGCGCGGCTGGCAGGCCGCACACGCGCGGCCCGGGCATCGTGCCGACGGTCGCGCCGGTCGGGCACTCTGCGCTGACCGCCGTTAGGAGGTGCACGACCACCGGGCACAGCAGCACCTTCGTGTGGGGAAAGGGAGGGGGAGGGCGGGCACACTCTCAAGAGGCGTGTGCATGTAAGCGGGCGTTACGTGCATAGTTGCTAGAGCGCCGGTCCGGCACTCCGCGCTGACCGCTGTAAGGAAGCTGCTACGAGGTGCACGACTACCAGAACAGCAGCGCCTTTGTGCGTGGAGGGAGGGAGGGGGCGGGCGCACTCTCAAGAGGCGTGTGCATGCATGTGGGCGTAAAGTGCGTAGTTGCTAGCGCGCCGGTCGGGCGCTCCGCGCTGACCGCTGTCAAGAAAGGTGCACGAGCACCGGACACAGCAGCTCCCGGAAAGGGAGGTCGCAGTCAAAGAGGCGTGCACGCACGCAGGCGCTGAGTGCATAATATGCACACATATGCTAACGCACACGCACCTAGTGCTGCGTGAGCAGCGTGAGCAGCAGCGTCTCGGCGCACAGATTCGACCGCTCCGCCCACGCGGCGTCGTCGCATGCGCCTAAAAACACCACGCGCACACACACACGCACACACACACACCGTGTGCTGCGTCAGCAGCGTCAGCAGCAGCGTCTTGGCGCACAGATTTGACCGCCCCGCCCACGCGGCATCGTCGCATGCGCCTAAACACACACACACACACACACACACACACACACACCTTGGGCTGCGTCAGCAGCGCCAGCAGCAGCGTCTCGGCGCACATATTCGACCGCTCCGTTAACGCGTCGTCGTCGCATGCGCCTAAACACACACACACACACACACCTTGTGCTGCGTCAGCAGCGTGAGCAGCAGCGTCTCGGCGCACAGATTGGACCGCTCCGCTCACGCGTCGTCGTCGCATGCGCCTAAAAACACTATGCGCACACACACACACACACACATATATACACACACACACCTTGTGCTGCGTCAGCAGCGCCAGCAGCAGCGTCTCGGCGCACATACTCGACCGCTCCGCCCACGCGTTGTCGTCGCATGCGCCTTAACACACACACACACACACACACACACCTTGTGCTGCGTCAGCAGCGTGAGCAGCAGCGTCTCGGCGCACAGATTCGACCGCTCCGCCCACGCGGCGTCGTCGCATGCGCCTAAAAAGACCACGCACACACACACACACACACACACACACGTGCACGCACGCATGCACACACACACACGCACACACACACCTTGTGCTGCGTCAGCAGCGGACCACTCCTCGAGGTCTCGCTGAGTCAACATCAGGTGCTCTGTCAGCGACGTGCACAGCCCGGTGAGGCGCTCGCGGCCCCAGAAGCCAGCGAGGCTGGCCTGCGGTGCAAACGACGGAGGGGGGGGGCGTGCGTGTGTGAGTGCTGAGCCTGCGCCAGTGCCCGTGCAGGGTGCGAGTCGTGAGAGCGATGGTGCAGCACTGCACTGCGCAAGCATTGTGAGTGAGCGACGTACACAGCCCGATGAGGCGCTCGTGCCCCCAGAAGCCGGCTCGGCTGGCCTGCGGTGCAAACGACAGGGTTGTGTGAGCGTGTGAGTGCCTGCGTCTGTTGGTCGTGAGAGCGATGGCGCAGCACCCCTCGAGGTCTCGCTGATTCAGCATCAGGTGCTCTGTCAGCGCCGTGCACAGCTTGGTGAGGCGCTCGCGGCCCCAGAAGCCGGCTAGGCTGGCCTGCGTTCATGTGGGTGGGTCGTGAGAGGCTGCAGCACTGCATGAATGCGCAGAGGCTGCGTTGTGAGTGAGCGACGTGCACAGCCCAGTGAGGCGCCCCCAGAAGCCAGCGAGGCTGGCCTGCGGTGCAAACGACAGAGGGGTTGATGTGTGAGTGCCCGTGCCTGTGCTGTGGGTCGTGAGAGCACGATGGCGCAGCACTGCACTGCGCAGAGGCTGCATTGTGAACGACGTGCACAGCCCGGTGAGGCGCTCGCGCTCCAAGAAGCCGGCTCGGCTGGCCTGCGGTGCAAACGACGGAGG
>VFSX01000681.1:35000-62369 GCA_016618255.1 Chlamydomonas sp. UWO 241 | reverse complement strand
GGAAGGAGGAGGGGCGGTGGAGGGGGGGGCAGGCGTACAGACCCACCGACGGGTGGGCGTTGGGGGATGCCGCTGTGATCTTGGCGTTGAAGTCGCCTAGGACCAAAAGGAAGTGGTTTGAGGGGGGTTGGGAGAGCACGTCGCGGTGGAGTTGTTCGTAGAACGCGTCCTTGGCGACTGCGTCATCCGCGGCGTCTGTGGGGGCGTAAGCGATGACTGCGGTGACGGGAGCGGCGCCGGCGGGGCGGAAGTCGTAGGACGAGGCATGCGGTCGCTGAGTGCGGCGTAGCCCGCCGTCTTTGAGCGGAGGACGCTTAAGGTGGCGGTGTCAGGGCTGAGGAGGCGCCGCGCATGTGGGTGTGTTTGTTCCCAACCTGGACCAGATGAGAAGTGGTAGCCAATTCTCTTACGAGGCGGCTGGCTACCCGGAGCCGGGGTGCCGGCACCTCTTTTGGAGGCCGCATATGTCGATGCGGAGGATGTGGCGCAGGGTGTCTTCGGAGCATAAGTGGGTGTGCCATGGTTGGTTGAAGGCGTGAGCCATCTGCTGCCCTCTCAGAGGGTGCAAGCAGTTGTAGGTGGCCGCGATGAGCTCGGGGCGTGGGTGAAGGAGGTGGGGGCGCTTGGTAGCCGGGGGGACGGATGGTACAGGGACGTTGGCTAGTCGTCCTGCCCTTCGGTGGGGTGGGGCCCGCCTACTCCTGCCCCACCCCGGGGCCGGAGGGGGAGGGACATGGAGCGGGTGATGGAGCGGGTGATGCGCTGACCAATGCCTGCAGATGCCTTGCGGATCTTGATGGCCTCCATCATCGAGCCCTTGCCTTGTGGGTGACAAAGGCCGGGGACTCGTGCGTGGAGGGGCCGCCGTAGTCTGCGAACCCTGTGCCGGGGTTGGAGAGCTCGGAGGGTGTGTGCGCATCGGTGGTAGTGAGGGCGTTCTGGGGGGTGGTGGGCGAGTCGGCGGTGCCGGCTGCGTGGTCCCACCCCTGGAAGGAGGGGGAGCCTGCAGTGGCGTGGGTGGGGGCGGCGGGGGCGGCGGAGGGGGCGGGAGTGGTGGAGGTGGGGGATGCCGGGGCAGAGGGGGTGAGGGAGGTGGGGAGGAGGGCGGCGGCTGCGGCAGATGCGACTGCGGCAACGGCGTTGGCAGCGGCGTTGAAGGCGCGGAGAGGGGAGGCCGACCGGCCGCGCGCTGCAGGCTTGGCAGGCTTCGCGGCGGGGGCGGTGGAAGTGGTGGAGGGGCGCGCGGCCGGGCGCACGTCCGGGCGCGCGGGCGAGGTCGACTGGCCGCGTTCGGAAAATTTGGCGGGCCTTACGGTGGGAGTGGTGGCGAGGGGGGCGGCGGAAGTCACAGGGGGGGTGAGGGACGTCTTGGGGCCGGAGGTGACGATGGCGGGGGTGGCGTTGGCGTTGGCGGGGGCGGCGGAGGGCGTGGGGGGGGAGGGGTTGGCGGAAGGCTTGGGAGGGGAGGTGGCGCGGGGCGCAGGGGAGGGGTTGGCGGAAGGCTTGGGAGGGGGGGTGGCGGAGGGCGCGGGGGAGGGGTTGGCGGAAGGCTTGGGAGGGGGGGCGGCGGAGGGCGCGGGGGGGGAGTTGGCGGTAGGCTTGGGGGAGGCAGCGGAGGGCACGGGAGAGGGGTTGGCGGAAGGCTTGGGGGCGGGGGCGGCGGGAGGTGCGGGGGAGGAGTTGGCGGAAGGCTTGGGGGCGGGGGCAGCAGAGGGCCCGGCGGCGGCAGGCTGCTCGAAGCAAACGCGCTTGCCAGGTGGGGAACGGGCGCGCTTGGAGGCGGCCTGTGCGGCGGCGTTCACCACCTCGGACACGCCGACCAGGGCGGCCTTTGCTGCCTGGCTTGCAGGGCCAGGGGGGACGATGGGGGCCTGAGGGGCAGGGGGGGCGGGACCACGCCGCGCGCCGCGCATGGGCATGCGCATGGGGGCCTGGCGGGCGGCGGGTGGGTGGGCGGCGGCGATTGCCTGGGGGGCGTGGGCCTGGGCGGGCTGCGCTGCTTGGCCGTCGTGGGGCGGCTGGGCGGCGGGGCGGTCGAAGGAGATGCGAGCGTAGAGCTCATGGGAAAGGTCCAGTTCGGTTGTGCCAGCGAGCACGTGACCGAGGTGGACGAGAAGGAGGCCGACTCCCGCGCGGTAGCCGGCGTGATCCCTGGCGATCAGCGCGACGGTGGCGCCCGCGAGGGCGATGAGCATGCCGGTGGAGCCGATGGCGGCGATGAGCGCGTTGGATGCAAATCCGACCGCGACGATGCCGAAAAGCAGGAGGGCGTGCAAGGGAGGGGGTGCCATGGTGAACACTGGTGAACACTGGTCGCACACACAGACACACAGGCACACAGGCACACAGGCACACAGGCAAACGGACACACACAGGCACACACATGCACAAACACATGCACGCGTGCGCACACACACACACACACACACACACACACCTGTCCTCCACCCAGCCCTTCAGCAGCGCGGTCTGCTCCTCCTTGCTCTCAGGGTGCGCAAACGGACACATGTCGCCCTGTTGTTGGGGGGGGAGGGTGTCGGGTGGGGGTGAGGTGGGGTGGCAGTTATTTTGATGATGAGTTTGTTACAATCCACTTCTGGCGGTCACACGTGCGGTTCCCAAGCTCCAGTGGGATATTATTTTGGTGAACCGATTCCTCTTCCCGACCCCTCCTCCCTCTCATTTTGTTAATCTGAGATTCGCTGGGTGCGCAAACGGACACATGTCCCCCTGTAGTTTGGGGGAGGGTGTGGGGTGGGGGTGGGGTGGGAACGGCGGGAGGGGGCTCGGTGCCCCGCCCCCCCCCTGTGCCTCTTTTGATCAGGCTCTCTGGTGCGCAAACGGGCACGTGCCGCCCTGTAGTTTGGGGAGATTGGTGCGGGGGTGGGTGGGTGGGGTGGGGGCGGCGGGTGGGTTCTGGGTGCCCCCCCCCCCCCTCCCCCCCTCCTTTTCAGGCTTTCAACGTGCGCAAACAGGCACGTGTCGCTCTATGGTTTGGGGGAGGGTGCGGGGTAGGGGTGAGGTGGGGTGGGGGCGGCGGGCGGGTTCTGGGTGCCCCCCCCCCCCCGTTGCTCCTTTTCAGGCTCTCAGCGTGTACAAATGGGTACGTGTCAACCTATGGTTGGTTGTTAGCGGAGCGTGCAGGGCGGGTGTTGCGTGCCCCCCCCCCCACACACACACGCACAAACACACCACGGCCTCCCACCTTGGCATACCGCCCATCGTTGATATAGAACTTGCACACAGAGGTCACCACGGGCGACGCATCACACACGCCACCACCCTCCACTTGTCCCCCCCACCCACCCACACCCGCACACCCGCACACAAAGAACACAACCCACATACCTTGGCGCAGCGCCCGCCGTTGATATGGAACTTGCACACAGAGGTCACCACGGGCGACGCATCCCACACGCCACCATCCTCCACTTGCCCCCCCCCCCCGCACACACACACGCACACACGCACACAAAAAACACAAGCCACCTACCTTCGCACACCGCCCGCCGTTAGTGCAGAATTTGCAAACAGACACCGCGCGCGACTTGTCCCACATGCCCTCCCACCTCCTTTTGCCGCTTCCCCCCCCCCCCCCAGCCCCCCCTGCACCCCCACCCACCACGAGCACCTACCTTGGCACACCGCCCCCCGTTGATGTAGAACTTGCAAACAGACGCCACGAGCGATGCGTCCCACACGCAACCATCCTCCACTTGCCCCCACCACCACCACACACACGCACGCACACACGCACACAAAAAACACATCCCACATACCTCCGCGCACCACCCGCCGTTGATGTAGAACTTGCACACATACGTCACCACGGGCGACGCGTGCCACATTACACCATCCTCCACTTGTCCCCCCCCACACACACACGCACGCACACACGCACACAAAAAACACAACCCACATACCTTGGCGCAGCGCCCGCCGTTGATGTAGAACTTGCACACGGACGCCGCGGGCGACGCATCCCAGATGCCACCGCCCTCTGCTCGCCCCCCCCCCTTGCACCCACACCCACCGACACACACGCACGAACACGCACGCACACACGCATACACACGCACGCACGCACGCACGCACACACACACACACGCACCGCGCCCACCCCCCACCCACCTTAGCGCAGCGCCCGCCGTTGATATAGAACTTGCACACAGACGCAGTGGGCAATGCATCCCACACGCCACCGCCTGCAGCCACAGCCGCAGCCGAAGCCACAGCCGCAGCGGTGCCGGGAGTGGTTATGCCATGTGGCTCTGCGCGCCCTCCTTCTCCGGCCCCAGCCCAGGCCGCAGCCGTGGCGGAGGCAGCCGCACCCTGGGCGTCCACGCGCACGCCCCGGGGCACAACAGCGCGGCGCGCGCGCGCCGCGCCGCCGCCGCTCCCGCCCTCGGCGCTGGCGCTGCTGCGCGCCGTCTGCCCCTCGGCCGTCTCCCCCCGGCCGCCGCCGCCTCCACCTTTTCCCTCGCCCTTGGCGCCGCGCCCGCGCGCGACGCGCGCACGGGACGATTCTAGCAGCATCGCTTGGGCAGCGTCTGGCACCTGTCGATGGGAGGCAGCGTGCAGGGATTGTTACCGCAATTGGGGCAGGCCTCAGGCATCGGGCATCAGGCAGCAGGTCAAGTGCTGCCCATCCATTCGGATCTCACCAAGAACTCTCTCCCCGGGTTGGCCGCCCGCCGGCCGCCCGCCGGCCGCCCCCTTCCTCCTCACACACATCTACACACGCACACGCACGCACATACACACACACACACACACATAACACACAACAGGAACTCCCTCCCGGGGTTGGCCGCCCGCCAGTCGTGCGCCCCACCCCACCCACCCCCCGCCCCCCACCCACACATCCACACACACATCTACACACAAATCGACACACACACAATCAAACACGCACACAACACACACAAACACACAGAGAGAGAGAAAAGAGAGAGCGAGGAGGGGGACGGAAATGCGTCACAGTTCCCACCGCACACATCCACACACACACACAACACACGCACCAAGAACTCTTTCCCCAGGTTGGCTGCCCGCCAGTCGTGCGTGACCTCTAGCTGAGTCAGCAGCAGCGACCCCTCATCATCAACGTGGCCATAGGCACGCACGGTGTCACCAAAGCTGCGTGTTTGTGTGTGTGTGTGTCACTCCCAGCTGAGTCAGCAGCAGCGACCCCACACCGTCAACGTGGCCAAAGGCACGCACGGTGTCGCCAAAGCTGCGTGTGTGTGTGTGTATGTGTGTGTGTCACCTCCAGCTGAGTCAGCAGCAGCGACCTCCCATCATCGACGTGGCCAAAGGCACGCACGGTGTCGCCAAAGCTGCGTGTGTGTGTGTGTGTGTCACCGCTAGCTGAGTCAGCAGCAGCGACCCCTCATCATCAACGTGGCCAAAGGCGCGCACGGTGCCGCCAAAGCTGTGTGTGTGTGTGTGTGTGTGCGTTTGTGTGTGTGTGTGTGGGGGGGGGAGTCACTTCAGAGGCACCCCCTCCCCCGCCACACACACACACGGTGTAGCATCATATCCCCTCATAGCAACGTCTGGTTCACCCGCCATGGATAGATGCCTCCGTGCAGACCTCTGAAACGACGTCGCCGTTATCTACTGTAATAAAAGCACCGACACTCGTCAGCCTAGCACAGCATTTCTGACGTCACACAGACCACACTGCAACATCCATCATCATCCTTCGTGATCCATCATTGATGATGGATATTTCACCCCTAACCAACCCCTAACCAACCCCTAACCAACCCTAAACCCCTTACGCTGCCGGTAGGTAGGTGCGTCACACACGACTGTAAAATCCATCATCATCATCATCATTTCAGTCTGTGTGACACCAGTAATGGTGTATGAGACCTGTGTTGGCGCAAGACACCTCAACGTACTTCCAGGCTGAAACTGGCTATCTGGTAGGAATCATTATCCATCATCATTGCATGTTTTCGGGCTGGGCCAACCCTAGCGCCGACAAAAGTCTCATACATCAAGACTGGTGTCACACAGACCGTAATATCCATCATACATCATGACTGGTGTCACACAGACTGTCCAATCCATCATCACGATCCCTCATCAGCATCAATCCCCTGGTAGGCTGGCGCGCTGCGTGGCCTTGCGGGCTCTACTAGTAGAGCTCCCCTAGACGTGTAGTCTAGGCCTTAACTCACGCCCCGGGGTCCTCCGGGCGCGTACATGTAAAAACTGTAAAACATCAGCATCAATCACCCATCATCATCCATCATCATCATCATCATCATCATCATCATCATCATCATCATCATCATCATCATCATCATCATCATCATTTATATACGTGTATACGTGTGGCGCCAGCCCTAGCTCTAGCACACGTCGCGTACATCATGACTGGTTTCACACAGAGTGGTAAATCCCAGCTAAATCTATCAACAGGATCCATCATCCGAATTAATTGCATCCGAATTAATTGCATGATTAATGTGCATCCATCATCATAGTGTATATACGTGTATACGTGTATACGTGTCGGGCCAACCGTAGCTCCAGCACACGTCGCGTAAACCATAAATGGTGCCACACAGACTGTTACATCCATCATCACGATCCATCACACATCAAACCGTCATCACCAATCATCCAACGTCATCATTAATCATCCGTCATTATCCATCGTCATCATCATTTATATACGTGTATACGTGTGGCGCCCGCCTCAGTCGTGGTCATCATAATCATCCATCATCATCCATCGTCATCATTATTTATAAACGTGTATACCGTACAGGGCCTGAGCCTTCGCGAATAAGTATTGTTTTGGACACCCCCGCGGAGCTGAAAACGATTAAAAATAAAAATAAAACGCGATTTGGGCATCAAATCGGCTAAACACGACCCCCGCGGAGCGATTAAACAATCATTTTTCCCCCCCCGCGAAGGCTCATGCCCTGTACGGTACGTGTGGCGCCCGCCCCACTCGTGGTCATCATCAATCATCCATCATTATGGATAATAGATCCATCATCATCATCATCATCATTTATAAACGTGTATACGTGTGTCGCCCGCCTCACTCGTGGTCATCATCAATCATCCATCACTACGGATATAATAGATCCATCATCATCATCATCATCATTTATAAACGTGTATACGTGTGGCGCCCGCCTCACTCGTGGTCGAAGTTGCCGCACGCGCGTATGCTGTCGCCGAGGCTGTGGGGGGGGGGGGCAGGCGTCAGCAGAGGGGAGAGTCCAGAACAGAGCTTCCCCCTGCGTGGCCTCTGCGCTGAGGCTTCAACGTGTGCATTTGATGTCGCCGGGGCTGCGTGGGGGAGGCTGTGTGCAAGAGGAGAGGGGGAGGGGTAGATGTCAGCAGAAGGGGGGAGTCAAGCAGAAGAGAGCCCAGAGGTGCGTTGAGGCGTCCACACGCGCATATGCTGTTGCCGAGGCTATGTGTGTGGGGAGGGGGTGGAGGGGAGGGGGCAGGGAGGAGGGGGGGCAGATGTCAGCAGAAGGGATAGCCCACAAGAGAATATCCCACGATAGAAGGGCCCTCTGCGTCGAGGTTTGGCTGCCACACGCGCATATATGCTGTCTCCCGAGGATGTGTGTGTGTGTGTGTGTGTGTCAGCAGAAGGGATAGCCCACAAGAGAAGATCCCACGAGAGAAGGTCCCTATGCGTGGAGGTTGCCACAGGCGCATGTGCTGTCTCCCGAGGATGTGTGTGTGTGTGTGTGTGTGTGTGTGTGTGTGTGTGTGTCAGCAGAAAGGATAGCCCACAAGAGAAGATCCCATGAGAGAAGGTCCCTATGCGTCGAGGTTGCCACACGCTTATGCGCTGTCTGCCGAGGATGTGTGTGTGTGTGTCAGCAGAAGGGAGAGCCTACAGAGAAGAAGATCCCAAAAGAGAAGGGCCCTCAGCGTCGAGGTTGCCACACGCGCGCATGCTGTCTCCGGAGGCTGTGTGCGGGATGGATGGAGGGGAGGGGGTGGAGGGGGGGGATTGAGTCAGCAGAACGTACATCTCATAAGGGAAGGGACAGTCCAGACGAAAGAGCCCAGAAGCGAATGCCCGATGCGCCGAGGCTGCCACACGCGCGTATGCTGTCTCCCGAGGCTGTGTGCGGGATGGATGGGGTGGAGGGGGTGGAGGGGGGTCATTGAGTCAGCAGAACATCCATCTCATAAGGGAAGGGACAGTCCAGACGAAAGAGCCCAGAAGCGAATGCCTGATGCGCCGAGGCTGCCACACGCGCGTATGCTGTCTCCCGAGGCTGTGTGCGGGATGGAGGGGGGGAGGAGCGGAGGGGGGGGACTGAGTCAGCAGAAAATACAGAAGGAAAGGGACAGTCCAGACGAAAGAGCCCAGAAGGGAATGCCCGATGCGTCGAGGCTGCCACACACGCGCATGCTGTCTCCCGAGGCTGTGTGTGGGATGGACGGGGGGGAGGGAGAGGAAGGGGATTGAGTCAGCAGAATACATCTCAGAAGGAAAGGGACAGTCCAGACGAAAGAGCCCAGAAGCGAATGCCCGATGCGCCGAGGCTGCCAAACGCGCGCATGTTGTCTCCGGAGGCTGTGTGCGGGATGGATGGGGGGGAGGGGGCGGAGGGGGGGGATTGAGTCAGCAGAACATACATCTCATAAGGGAAGGGACAGTCCAGAAGAAAGAGCCCAGAAGCGAATGCCCGCTGCGCCGAGGCTGCCACACGCGCGCATGCTGTCTCCCGAGGCTGTGTGCGGGATGGAGGGGGGGCGGGGGGGGAGGGGGGGATTGAGCCAGCAGAAAATACATCTCATAAGGGAAGGGACAGCCCAGAAGCGAATGCCCGCTGCGTCGAGGCTGCCACACGCGCGCATGCTGTCTCGGGAGCCTGTGTGCGGGATGGATGGGGGGGCGGGGAGGGGGGGAGCAGGTGTCAGCAGAAGGGAGAGTCCAAAACATAGATCTCCCTGCGTGGCCTCTGCATTGAGGCGTCCACACGTGCACATGCTGTCCCCCGAGGCTGTGTGTGGGGGAAGGGGGGGAAGGACAGATGTCAGCAGAAGTGGGGAGTCAAGCAGGCGAGAGCCCAGAGGTGCGTCGAGGCTGCCACACACATGTTGGCTATCTCCCAAGGCTATGTGTGGAGAGGGGGGGAAGGTGGGTGTCAGCAGATGGGACAGAAGAGAGAGTCCAGAAGAAAAATCCCAGGCTCTTGGGGGTGCGTCGATGTTGCCACCAGCAGGTATGCCGTCTCCCGAGGCTGCGTGTGGGGGGGGAGGGGCATGGGGGGGGATTCAGTCATCAGAAGAGAGCCTCCAGCGCCCAATTCTACTGTGCGTGTTTGCTGTGTATGCTGTGTAGAAGGATCCTGTAAGTGACGTTTGTGTGCATGAAGTGTGTGTGCACGGTGTGTGTGTGTGTGCCTAAGTGTGTATGTGCGAAGTGTGTGTGCAAGGGGGGAGGGCATTGGGTCAGCAGAAGAAAGGCCTTCTGCGCCCAATTGTGCCGACTGTGCGCACGCTGTCTACTACAGCTGTGTGCTGAGCACGCATGCACCTAAAACCTGGTTGACGCTTCTACTGTCACTCAGTAGCCTCTGCTGCCAGTACAGTGGAGATCTTGGGGACACGAACCCGCGGGCTTAAGAACCCCGGCCGTGCTCCCACACGGAGGAAATCAGATCGGGGGGCCGAGTGCCCTGTCTAGGTCCAGCCCCGAACCACTCGCCCCCCACCACCAGTGGCCAGCCACCTGTCTGTAGCGCTCGGGCGCTATACGCCGAGCAAAGTCGAAAAAGATGCCTGTAGGTGCGTCACACACGACTGTAAAATCCAGCATCATCATCATCATCAGGGCGCCTTACTAGAGCCGTGGTGTACGGTCCGGCTGCCCCTCAGGCGCCGGCTCCTTCACCTCGGCGGTCAAGCAGATTGGCAAGCGCCACTTGACCCCCTATCCCCTGGAAGCAGTTAGGGCCCATTTTGGAGGCGTCGCACAATAGCTCTCCGTTTTGCTCTAGGGCTACACGTTGACAGGCAGCCGGCTGGTGGCTACCGCCCCTCACTAGTAATTGTTAGGGCTATTGAGCTATCATGTTAAGTTCATAAGCTCTTCGCCAGGGGCTCCCGCCCTGGCGCCGCTCGATGGCGGACAACCGGGACAACTGCGCTTGGTACTGGGCGGCTGAAAATCTGGAAATTTACCCTGAGCGGCTGTGACGCACAGCGCTACTGATGAACTGGTCCTGATGGGGCGAGGCTATGTGGCAGATGGGGCAGCGGTACGATGGAGAGCACGATGCACGATGGCGAGAATTGCGGCGAGCATGCACCCCCTCTCACAACGATCGGAACTCAAGCAGATTGCGGCTCCTAATGGTTTACTGTGCCTGGATGGAAGAGAGAGACGGATGGCGAGAAATTGAGAAACATGGGAAGCGAGGCACATGCGGCTAGGCTTTGTGAGGAGGTTGCGGCGCAGGGGTTCCCTGCCCCAAGGCGCAGATTATTAGATGGCGACGCGATCGATGCACCAGCCGTGCGGCATGGGGCGAGGCGAGGCCCCACCAGCGGGCGGGCACCATAATGGAGATGGCGGCTAAGAACGAGGAATGCGGCTACCGGGGATGAGGCTACGGGTTATGCATGCCAGGGGACGGCGGACAAGGCTAATGCGTCACGGCGCATGGGTAAAGAACGGGGAATGAGGCTACGGGAGCTGGCGGGCGCGGCGCGCGCATGGCGCGCGCGGCGCATGGGGGTTGCATGGCGGCGCTCTGCGCGTGCATGCATGGAGGAGATTGCTGGCGGGCATGGAGGAGATTGCTCGCGGGCGTGGAGGAGATTGCAGGCGGCAGCATGGAAGCGGATGGCGAGAAATTGAGAAACATGGGAAGCGAGGCACATGCGGCTAGGCTTTGTGAGGAGGTTGTGGCGCAGGGGTTCCCTGCCCCAAGGCGCAGATTATAGATGGCGCAGCAATCAATACACTAGCCGTGCGGCATGGGGCGAGGCGAGGCCCCACCAGCGGGCGGGCACCATAATGGAGATGGCGGTTAAGAACGGGGAATGAGGCTACAGGGAGAGGATACGGGTTACAGATGCCAAAGGGGACGCGGAACAAGGATCAGCCATAGGTGTCACGGGGAATGGCTAAAGAACGGGAATGAGGCGGGTGGTACGGGTGCTGGCGCGCATGGAGCGCGGCGCGGCGCATGGAGATCGCATGGCGGCGCCCATGCATGGACGAGATTGCTGGCGGGCATACAGGAGATTGCTGGCGGGCATGGAGGAGATTGCTGGCGGGCATACAGGAGATTGCTGGCGGGCGTGGAGGAGATTGCTGGCGGGCATGGAGGAGATTGCTGGAGCCAATGGCGGCGGCGGGACTAGTAGTAGAACACAGGCGCACACCAACAATGCGTTGCTGTCACTACCTGGGTGGTATAGGGTGGATCTGGGGGCCCAGTGTCCTGTCTAGGTCCAGTGCGTGCGCGCGTGTGGGGGTTTACCCTCACCCCTACCAGGTAGCCAGCCAGTTTCCCACTGAAACTGAGTTTAAGGTGTCGGGCGCTAGCGCCGACACCGGTCTTATACATCATTACTGGTGTCACACAGACTGTAAGATCCATCATCATCATCATCATCATCAGGGCCAGAACTGGACTTGGGTCTAGGCGGTGGTACTAGGACTAGAGGTAGTCTTTGCTGGAAAGCCGATGTAACTGTAACTGCAACTGCCTTACTTGATGCGGCCACGCAGCTCCATGATCGCCGAGACGTCTCCGTACACGCTCTGCGGTTGAGTTTAGGGGTTAAGGGTTCAGTGTTTGAGGTTTGGGGTTTAGGGTTCAGGGTTTAGGGTTCAGGGCCAGCACTTGATCACTATCCCCCTAAGCCATATACCGCTCGGGGCCGGATCCCCCAATTCTCAGAAACCACCCCGCACTTGGTGGGAGAGCGCACAGCGGTTGGGTTTAGGGTTCAGGGTTTAGGGTTCGGATTTAGGGTTTAGGGCTAGGGTCGCGGTTCTGGTTCTGGTTGTGGTCGCGTACACGCTCTGCGGTTGGGTTTAGGGTTTAGGGATAGGATTTCGGGTTTAGGGCTAGGGTTTAGGGCTTAGGTTGCGGTTATGGTGGTGGGGGGTGGGTGGGGGCAAGGGAGGCAGTTGAGGGGGGAGGGAGGCAGCATTTTGGAGGCTACGAGGATGAGGGGGGAGAGGGGGGGAGAAGGGGGGCAAGGGGTCAGTTACACTGTGGGAGGGGGTCGCTTTCCGGGGGCTACACGCTATGCGGTTGCGGTTGCAGTGTTGGGGGGGGGGGGGGGGGGGGGGAATCCACTAAGTGGATGTGTTTCGCCCAGACCGGTCAACGCGAGGTCAACTGTCAACGTGGTTAAAGCGAAATCCGGCTGTGGAAAAACACAGGAAAAACAACTCATCGGGGGTATACTGGGGACTCGTCCATCGACGTTTTAGGCGTGCGGGACACGAGAGGGCGCCCCCCGACCGACTTGTGTGGGGGTGGAACAGCTCAACACGCAGGGCCAAATTACCGAGGGTGTCCAAAAATTGAACTGAATCAAACCTTTCTAAACATTAAATCAAGTAGGAATTCCCGGCGGCAGGTTGCTGAGCGCATGCAAACTCTCCATGCAGCCCGTGCCGTGGCCTTCGCATGGGGGGCGTTACGACCATGCAGCAGCGCCTCGCGCCTCAGTGAGACCCGACGACTGACTGGTCGTTAGTGCGGGTATAATAGGGACATGCCTACCGCTTTTTTACTGCACGGGAGCTCGTTTGGGGGTAGTTGCCCCCGAAAGTGTGTTCACACAAGTGTGTCCACACAAGTCTAAATCCCCGAGGGTGTCCATCAATTTTTTTTCCACTTCCTGTGAATCTCAGCAAGGTTCCTGCAAAGTTTTGTATGCAGACTCGCGTGCAAACTACCTCAAACAACACCAACCGTCCAAATTGTGTGTGGCGGTGGGTGTAGGGGGGGGGGGGACTGTGGCATAATAGCCCTCCTTTTCTTTCTAGGACTCCTCTTTGGCAAGCAGCCGGCTGGTAGCTACCATCCCTCACAAGTTTTTGTTAGGGCCACAACTGGTTTTGGGCCTAGGCGGTGGTACTAGGTACAGTTACATGGCATTCCAGCTAAGACAACACTAGTCCTAGTGCCACCGCCCTGTGAAGGACGATAGCCACCAGCCGGTTACCTGCCGTCTAGACTACCGCTCCCGCCGGCTAGTTTAGACCCAAACAAGTCCCTGAGGGACATGTCTGGCAAGGAGCGTATAGGAAAGGACCGTCCTCCTCCTGGCCTTTGAGGCCAACCACGCCGGCTGTGCCGACTGGCGGCGCTGAAGCAGAAAAGTCCCCGCCTGGCATAGTGCATGGTTGTCCAACTCCAATGCATGGGGCTCTGCCTGCGCCCCATGCGTCATGCATGGCCAGGTCCCACCCTCCAGGGGGGCCTGGGCAAACAGAGTCGTCATGGCAGGCTGCCTGAAGACCTATGCCGACGCCAGTCACCGGCAGACGAGTGCCCCCGAGGGTGAGCGCGGTGACAAACGCTGCGATGGTGAAGCGGATAAACTCTGTTGTTGCCTCGGCGGTCACCACCGCTGAAGCCCTGATGGTAGCTCGCCCCCACGAGCAGCCATCTTGACCGATGTCCAGCATGCATTGACGGGCGCCAGCTCCTCCGCTCGTCGATCAACTCGTCGAGATCGGTGCCGCATGGCGTCCTGCATGGGGGGAGGATAAGGGCCGTCTCCCAGCACGGGCCGCGGCAGCGCCGCGGCTACTCGCCAAGCCATGGCAGCGCCGGGCAAGCCGCTCCTGTAGTTTCCACCGAGGGACAGTCTAGCAGGAGCCGGGCCAGTCGTATTTTATCCCGCTCGTCAGCGGCACGGAGATCCTAGTCACCAGCAGCGCCGCATTGCTGGGTCCAGGGCTCGGCGACGAGAACGCGCCTCCGTTAATCGAGCCCAATGGTACTAGGACTAGAAGTTAAGTCTTTGCTAAAGCCGATATTACTGGGACTGTACGTGGGAGGGGGCGCTGGGGCGGCATGCAACGGGGACTCGTTTGGGCGGGATGTCTTTAGCAACGAACGCCCTGATACCCCCCCCCCCTCCCCGCACACACACACACCACCACCACCACCACCACTTGGTGGTGGTGGTGGTGGTGGTGGTGGTGTGATAAGCCCCACCACTTATGCTTCCACCACTGATGTCCCCACCACACCACCACTACCACTGACACCCCTACCACCCCCACCACCGACACCCCCACCCCGACCCCCACACTTGCCAGCTTTGCAATCAGCTCCATCGTCGTCACTGTGCGGAGGGGGGCTAGGGCACCGTCGTTGGCCGCGCCCGCGGGCACCCCCGCTCCACCACTGCTTTCGCTGACGGCACCGCTCGCCGACGGCCCTCCGCCCACACGCGCGCCGCTGCAGCTGATGGCGCCAGCAGCCGCGGACGCCCCCGCTTCAGCAGTGCCTCCGCTGCTCACAGCCGCAGGCGCAGACGCAGGCGGCCCTCCACCCACACGCGCGCCGCTGCGGCTGGTGGCGCCAGCAGCCGCGGACGCCCCCGCTTCAGCACTGCCTCCGCTGCCCGCAGGCGCAGGCGCAGGCGGCTCGCCTGTACGCGCGCCACCCGCAGCTGCGCTGCTGCCAGCGACACCGGCGGCTGTGGGCGGTGTCGGCAGCGCCACGGCAGAGTCCAGCACGATGTCATAGAAGACCTGGGGCCAGCCCGGTTGGAGTGCATGGTCGGGTAGGGGGTCCTCTGCATGCGAGAGCCAAGCACAAAGGGGGGGGGGGGGCTGCACAACCCGCATGGCACAGGCGCATGGCGCGCATGCATGGCGAATTGCATGGCACTCCCTCCCCCGAACCCCGCCATCGTGCTCACGATCTTCTTGGACAGTGGACGCCGGTGCACCACCTGCCCCGACACTGTCAGCTGCGGCCCCAGAGATCTTTTTTGGTGCTGCTCAGCCGCCTGCACCTCCATATCTCTCGGTGCCTACTCCAACGAGCGCACACAACCTCCAATAGCCTCTTTTAAAGGCTTAAGGCGAGGTCTTTCTTAAGGCGGGCGGGGTGCGAAAGTGTGTCGGTCAAAAAAACCTTCTCTCTCTCTCTCTCTTGTCTCTTCTCTGCAAGGCCCCCCTTCTTCCACCGTCCTTCTCTGATCTTTAATTATCCCCTCTCTACCGTGATTTGAAGTGGTAGCACGGACGAGCGAGACGATCAGTGGTGGTACATGCGTAACGTAAAGAGAACGCTCCGGCCAACTGTTCCTGGGAGGCGAGTCAAGGTGAATCAGCGCATTGTGAGCCGGGGCGACCTGGCTACCCCACGGGTGCCAGGTTGTGTTGGGTTGCGGCGTGATTTTGTGGCATGGCCCGACCCTCAACGCAACAACCCCTTTGTGCCTGGGTGATGGTTTGGGGCGGGATGAGATCCTACCATTTACCACCGTCCCAGGCCAACCATGCAAGCAAAGTTGCCATGCAAGACCATGCCATGCGCACGTGTGTGCCTTCTCCCACTCAGGGCACCATGGCATGATACGCGTGGCATCACAGCACCGCTGCGCCGCCTGAGCCAAAGTCAGGCAGGGGCGAGAGGGCGCGCAGCAGCAGTGGCAGGCTGCCACTGGCCGCCGCAACAGCAGCCACGTGCACCATGCCTCCGAGGAGCAGCGCCCTGGCTTCTCTTGCGCCGAAGCGACTCGCAGCCGCCGCAACGACGCCGACAGCAGCGTTGCCCGAACCACTTGCAGCAGTCACGCGATCAGCAGCAGCAGCGTTGCCCGAGCCACTCGCACCTACAGCCGCACCAGCAGCAGCAGCGGGGGGCGCCGGCGCCAGCGGCAGCGGCAGCAAGCGCGAGTCCACCACGGGCGGTACTGGCGGCACTGGCGGCACCGGAGGCTCGGGGGGCACTGGTGTCGGTGGCGGCACGGGCAGGCGCGCGAGGCCTCCCCCAACAGCCCCGGCCCAGCCGCCCTCGCACGTGGCCGTGTATGGGAGCCCAGTGGCACTCAGGTAACAGAGCCATTAACATCGCCCCCCATAGACAGCACAGGGGATGCAATCCCCTCGACTAAAAGTCACACAAAACCTGGACCCTAGACAGCACCTGCCCTCCCTACCACATTCACAACCCCTGAGGCGGCGCCTCAGGCGTCCCATTCCATGGCGCGGATCAGGTGTCGCCTGAGGCGCTCCGACCGCCTGAGGCGCCGCCTGAGGCACACCCCTGATCGCCTCAGGCGTCGCCTCAGGCGTTTTCCAAACCGCCTCAGGTGCCACCCCGACCGTCTCAGGCGCCCACCACTGCCTGAGGCGCACCCCGGACCGTCTCAGGCATTATGACCGCATTCCATGGCGCGGATCAGACGTTGAGATTTTGGTAGGGCCTAGGCCCACTTATCAAGGCGTTAACACCAACCCACATGGCGCGCAGGAACGCCGCCAACATGGTCGCTGAGTGCACGGTCGGGACGCGCGGCACGCGAGCGTACCTGTCGGTGGGTTGTGCATGGGCAGTGCCTGTGGGCGTGCGTGGCGGGCGGGCGTGGGCGTGCGTGGCGTGGCGTGCATCGCGCGCATTGCGTGCGTGCGTACACCGATACAAACTCCCACACCCACACGCTCACACTCACACCGCCGACACTCGCACCGCCTGGCGGTTGTCTTCAGTGGGTAGTGACCATGGGCGGTGCCTGTGGGCGTGCGTGGCGGGCGGGCGTGGGCGTGCGTGGCGTGGCGTGCATGGCGCGCATGGCGTGCATGCGCACACCGATACAAACTCCCACACCCACATGCTCACACTCGCGCCGCCTGGCGGTTGTCTTCAGTGGGCAGTGCCCATGGGCGGTGCCTGTGGGCGGGCGTGGTGAGCGGGCGTGGTCGTGTGCGGCGTGGCGCGCATCGCGCGCATTGCGTGCGCACACCGACACAAACTCTCACACCCACACACTCTCATGTATACCCTCCTTGCAGCTCATCAACATCTCTCCCACAGACGTGGGGGAGAAGCGCAAGTACACAAGGGCGGCTCCTCCGGCAGCGCCTACGGCGCCGCCGCTGTCTGCGCGCCTCCAAGTGGGTGTGGAGTGGGTGTGGAATGGGTGTGGAGTGGGCACTTGGGGCAAAGGAGGCTCTGTTGTGCCACCCGCGCTGCGGTGCGAGGTGACAGAGTGGGTGAATGGGTGTGGATTCCACACTGGGGAGAAAGGAGGCGCCACCGCTCTGCTGCCGCTGTTGCCGCTTCCATGAGACAGAGGGAGGAGGGAGAGGCAGAGGGTGTGCACGGTAGAAAGAGGTAGATGGAGGGAGAGAGAGAGAGGGAGAGAGAGAGGGAGGGAGGGAGAGGGAGAGTCGTATGTTAGTAGACTGTTTGCGGTGACCAAGTATAGCGCGACCCACGTTGCAGCCGCTGCCGGCGCGCCTGCACTGGGTGTGGACACGTACACGTGTATGTGAGTCAGTGCAGCCTGTGCATGTGCGTGTGCGTCAGCAGTGCAGAAAGCCGTGACGCGGATACGCGCGTCACACGGGAGGGGCGTTCGGCGGGACCTCCGCGTCACGCCAGAGCGCGGAGCGCGACGCGTTTTTGTGTGGAAAAATGTGAAATACGCCGATTTTCACACTTTCGCGTCAAGATTGACCGCAATGGCTCCAAAGCGGTCCTGCGGGGCGTGTTCCGCGTCACAAGACCGCAATCATGCCGAACATTTTCTGCATCACTGGTATGCGTGTGTGTGCGCTCGCGTACACCCACCGCCTGTCTCTGCGCCCCGGCTCCCAATTCCCCCCTCTCCTCCTCCCCACGCCCCCGCCCCCGCCGCACCGCGCGCCCCCACTCGCCCCACAGATGAAAATGCTGCTCTCGGGTATGACATTCCCTGAGCCAGTAGCAGACAGGGCGCAGCCGACGGCATCGCTCAACGGCAGGGCGGCATCGGGCAGCGCACAGCCGGCGGCAGCCCACGGAGCGCAGGTGGCATCGCCTGCGGCATCAAGAGGCAACGACGGACGGGCACAGCAAACGACAGGGCAGGGCACAGGGCAGGGCAGGGCACAGCCGGCAGCATCGCTCAATGGCACGGCGCAGCCTGCAGCATGGGGCAGCGCACTGCCGGCGGCATCAAACGAAGCGCAGGTGGCATCGCCTGCGGCATCGAGAGGCGGCGGCGGAGGCGGCGGGGGACAGCAAACGTCAGGGCTGGGCACTAGGCAGGGCAGGGCACAGCTGGCAGCATCGCTCAATGGCATGGCGCAACCGGCGGCATCGGGCAGCGCACAGCCGGCAGCATCGCTGAGAGGCGACGGCAGCAGCCAGGCGCAGCAAACGGCAGGGCAGGGCACAGGGCAGGGCAAGGCACAGCCGGCAGCATCGCCGAAGGTTGACGGCGGCAGCCAGGCGCGGCAAGAGGCGTCGAGCCGGGCGCAACAGCTGGCGGCAAGGGGGCGGGCGCAGCAGCCAGCAGCGTCCACAGGGGACGGCTGCGGTAGCAGCAGAGCGCAGCATAGCGAGGCGGAGCAGCCGGCGGGATCGGCAAGAGGCGGCGGTGGCAGCGAGGCGCAGCAGAGCGAGGCGCCATCAGCTGTGTCGGGCAGGGCGCAGCAGCCTGCCGTATCAGGCGCCACGAGTGAGTCGCGTTGCGTGCGCATTGCCTCACAACCACACGCAATACAAGTTAGAGTTCCCGCCTTGCTATATCATCCACTCGTCACTCACCACCGACTGGACGCGTATGTGAACATGCGTGTGGCCGCAGCCCCGCCTGCCAACGGCCCTCCGCTCCCCCTCACACTCCCCCCAACTCTCATGTGCATCCCACTATCTGACGCGTGGCCTGGTGTCGCAGCTCAGTGTGCGAGCGGCGGCTACGGGTCCGACGGGAAGGGAGAGGGAGCAGTCGGGCAGGAGCCTCGCAAGAGGCGGCGGCCAGGCCGCCCTCCGGGCTCGTGCAACAAGCCAAAGGTGCGTGTGAATGGCGGACTCGGGTTTAGTAAGTTCAAGGATGGGGCAGAGGGCACGGGCGGAGGGCAATGGTTTCGCGTGGGCACCCCTACCTACTGGAGTCCCATGGCCTGCTCTCTAGACTCACCATAACGGAACCCTCTGGACTAGCCATAACGGAGCCCTAACGGAACCACTGGCGCGCAGGCGTCAGCACCCTCTTCTCTGAGCAAGCTCGCCAGCCAGCCGACCAGCATGCGCATGCAGATGAGGCTGCTCGGCATCTCTGACATGAAGCTGCTGGAGTCAAGCATGGGCGAGGTGCACGCGCAAATGGTTTTGTTTTCGGCTGTACACAGCCATTTGGTTGTGAGCCGATTGCATTTTGACCTTAGACACCTATCCAGTGGATTGTTAGTATGACGAGCCCTCAAGACAGAGCGCACCAAGAGCTTTTAAAAGCCCTTTTTGTGACATGTATATATATCTGAGGGCAAACGGCAAACGCAACGGCAACTAAAATCCGGCTGGCAAAGACAATTAAAACTCGTAAAGATAAAATCACTGGCGTGCACGCCGAGCAGTGGTTATGCCAAGGCATCCCATTTATAAGGCTTCATACACGGATCCCTTGTGTCCCGATAAGCAATACCTTATAATATACCCACCGGCTAGGTGCCTCAGCGGAACCACTTGCGCGTGCCAGAGACTCGCCCCTCAGGTGCACGCGCTCCTCCTCGTGACACATTGTAGTTTGATGAATACGGACTATTATGTTGTGTTGTTGTTTGATGAGTATTGACTATTGCACAGCGTGCCACCACACAGGGGAGGGGGACGCAGGCGGACGGCAATGGCGATGCCGGTGCGGACGAGGACGCAGCAGCAATATCAGAGGAGGCGACGGCGTGCATGGAGCAGGCGCCGAAGAAGGCCAAGGCCACGCCCGCATTGAAGAGGGCCGCCGTTGCGGTCGAGATCAAGCCTGAGCCCCGCGATGAGGACTCTGGTGATGCAGCAACATCGTCACCAGAGGCGGAGGAGGACGAGTCCAAGGCCAAGACTACGGCCGCAAAGAAGAGGGCCGCCGCTGCGGGCAAGATGAAGCCCGAGGAGGGCGAGGAGGGCGATGAGGTCTCTTGCAGCGCAGTTGCAGCAACATCAGAGGATGAGGAGAGGGTGTCGGCGCGCAACGGTGGAAAGGCTGCTGGTTCCTCAGCGGCGGGCACCGGCGCGGATGGGAGGAAGGCCGAGGCGGCGCCTCATGGCGGCTCCGAGCTTGCGTCTGGGTCAGAGCCACAAGCGTGCGATAGAGGCGTTGCGGGGGATGGGGACGCCGGTGGCGGGGGCGAGCTACGCAGGTGTTCGGACGAGGAGGGCGGAGCGGGCCGCGGCGCATCGGCGCCCGTTGGAGAGGCAGGTCTGAGCAGTGGCGGGGGCGGGGGTGGGAGCATGGATGAGGAGGAGGCTGGGGCAGGCAGCCACGGTGCACTGGAGCCCGTCGAGGCGGGGCTGAGCCATAGCGGTGCTCCAGCCGATGTCGCTGCTGGTATTATTGCCGCGGTGCATGGCTGCGGTGCACCGGCAGCACCCGACGCCAAGGCGGGGCTGAGCAGTGTTGCTGCTGTCGATGTTGCTACCACGGTGGAGGGCTGCAACGTGTTGCTCACGCCGGAGCAGGCCGCCGACCTCGATGGCCTCATCGCATCGCTCCCCTACGCCAACAAGCCTGTCGACACAGGCGGCAGCGGCGATGGGGCGGACGGGGCAGGCGCGCGCTGCTACGTTGACGAGCCTGGAACAGGCGGCAGCGTGGGATCGCTCTCCTACGTTGACGAGCTTGGACGAGGCGACGATGGGGCGGACGCGGCAGGTGGGCGGGAGGCGGTTGGCGAACGGGCACCGGCAGCGGATGCGCCGCCTGACGCAGTAGACGCTCCATCAGAGTCACGGCCTGACGCAGAGCCGTCTTCAGACGCTGAGGCGGACGCACAGGCAGTTGCACAAGCGGAGGATCGGCCAGCAGGCAATCGGCGGAGGGTGCCAAAGCCAGCGCCACCACTCAGCGCCATGGTCACTGCGATCTCGTCACCGTACGAGCATGCGGAGGCGGCGACGACGACGGGCGCTCCGCCGCCGCATGCGCATGCGCAAAGGTAGGGCTTCAAGAGTTGACCAGTACATATCCTATGCCTTTCCGGGAGGGTCAGAGACTACAATTGTTTGATCCCGTCATGGTTAGCGGCAGTGGGGGGGTCATGGAATCGTTACTCAATTGCGAATGATGGTCCCAAAGGACTGCTTGAGGGGTCAAAACGGCAATTGTTTGCAAAGGCACAGCGCAAGTACGGTAATAGCCATCATTATCAGAGCTCATCATCAATTGCTGGTGATTGCCATTGCTTTTCTTCACGTACTCAGCTGGTTACGGACCCCTGCGCACAGGACGCGGTCGCTACTGTCGTTGCAGTCTGATCAGGGGAGCGGATGCAGCGGGCGATCGAACACTTTTGGAGCCGGCACGGCAGCGCCCTTTGCTTCAACTAGCGCAGGTGCGCTCACTCCTCGCGTAAGCGTGGCACTGCCAACGGCACCTGCCGCTTGGCCACCCGGATCGCAAGCGGCATTCACAACCATGGCGGCGGACACACAACAGGCGTCGTTAGGGGCAGCCAGCCCCACCGCGCGCTCCACGCCCACTGGTGGTGGTGCTGCAAGTGTTGCCGGTGCGATGGCTGCGGAGGCTACTACTTCTGCTGTTGCTGTTGCTGATGGTGATGATGATGATGCTGGTGATGGCGTCCCGGCGACGCAGATCCCAACAGGCATGTGCCACTCAGCGCCGGCGCCACATCAAGGTGCGTGTTGCGCCCTCTAGGAAGGAGGGACACGGCAAGTGCGCTACCTATGCCATGGCGCCATGCGCGCACTATCCACGTCGATACATCACCACAGCTGAAACCACACACGCGCACACTCACGCGCGCACTTCCCAACGCGCAGCCCTCACCTGTGCTCGCCCTACCACGCATCACGCCGCAGTTGGCGATGGTGGCTGCGCCGCCGCCATTCCGCCTCTGCTGCAACACATGTGCGTGGCGCAGCAGCAGGCGCACCAACAGGCGCGGCAACACGGGCATGAGCAGCTGGTGGCCCCCGTCGCGCCGCAGGCAGGCCCCCCGACGCAGATAATGACAGGCCCAGAGGGCGTGCAGTACATATGGCAAGAACCCTACCAAGGAGGCCACGTGGCACTTCCGCCACAGCACTCACAGCACCAGCACGGCGCGCACTCCCACCCCATCTCGCATCCCGGCGTCGACCACCTGTCGCAAGCGCACATGAGCCCACACGGGGGCGTGCACGCACACGCGCACATGGCCCACCCGCACATGGCCCACCCACATGCCAGCCACCTGGCACACCATCAAGGCACCGTGCAAATGCTTGAGATTCCCGGCGTCAACGGCGCACCGCCGACGTACGCGCTCATGAGCTCTGGCCCCTCTGCATCGCACCTCCTCAATGCAGGCTACCAGGTGCGCCCGCCCCCGGCACTGTGTGCCCACGTATCTTGTGTTGTAGCGGTGGGGTGGTGGCACCGCCCACGTGCGCGAGCATGAGCACTAGGCCCGGCACCTATGCCGCTCCCCTCAATGGAGGCTGCCATATGCGCCCACTCGTATTTACATCAGGCCATATGTGGTGGTGGTGGCTTTTAAGTGGCTGCCTGGTGTGTGCTCGTGACGATACTTGTAAATTGGCAGCCCACTCCCAATTAAATCACACCACAATGTTGTGGTGTGTCAACTGTCTATCTGCATCCCTCCTACACCACCAACCAACGAACCTCCTCCCCCCTTCTCTTATGCACGCGCGTAGGTCATGTCGGCGCCGAGCTACGATGACTATGACGCGCGGGGCCAACCATCTCAGGTGCGCGCAGGGTGGGTGGTGGAGGCGTTTGGACGGGTCGTGGGCACATGCACGCACATACACACCGCCAACTTGCGGGCACGCACGCACATACACACACACACACACTCACACACACACACACGCACGCAGCTCGTGCAGGCACCCGACAGTTACAGTTACATGGCATTCCAGCTAAGACAACACTAGTCCTAGTGCCACCGCCCTGTGAAGGACGATAGCCACCAGCCGGTTACCTGCCGTCTAGACTACCGCTCCCGCCGGCTAGTTTAGACCCAAACAAGTCCCTGAGAGACATGTCTGGCAAGGAGCGTATAGGAAAGGACCGTCCTCCTCCTGGCCTTTGAGGCCAACCACGCCGGCTGTGCCGACTGGCGGCGCTGAAGCAGAAAAGTCCCCGCCTGGCATGGTGCATGGTTGTCCAACTCCATGCATGGGGCTCTGCCTGCGCCCCATGCGTCATGCATGGCCAGGTCCCACCCTCCAGGGGGGCCTGGGCAAACAGAGTCGTCATGGCAGGCTGCCTGAAGACCAATGCCGACGCCAGTCACCGGCAGACGAGTGCCCCCGAGGGTGAGCGCGGTGACAAACGCTGCGATGGTGAAGCGGATAAACTCTGTTGTTGCCTCGGCGGTCAGGCACCCGACGGATCCATCCAAATGATCCCCGGCGCGTCTGGGCACGGGCACGGCGGGCATGTGCACGGTGTGTGCGCGCGTGCGTGTGTGGTTGGTGCAGGGGCTTTGGGCGTGGTTTGCAATGTGGCGGCCATCCACCCACTCACTCGCCTCATTGCTGTTTGCCCCTCACCCGCCCGCCCACTCAGGGAACATGCTCGGGACCTTGGCCAACGGCGGGCTAAGCGGCGTGCAATGGCGGGAAATGACGGATACAGCGGCGTCCAGTGGCGGGCCAAGTGGCGGGCCCCCGCTGCAGTACTCGCAGATGCACCAGCACTCGCATATGCACTCGCATGGGCTGCCCGGTGCGCACGCGCACGCAGAGGCTGCCAGGCTGTCTTCGCTCCCGCTCATGGCAACGCTCGCTCCAATTATGTACAACGACATGCGGTGGGTGTCACCGTGGGGGTTGGCGGTGTATGGTGGCCGGGGGAGGGTCACGCACGGGCACGCGCGCGCACGCCACGCACACACGCCACATACATACATACACACACACACGGACACAGGAGCGATGCCGCTGCAGCGCTCCGAGATCACAACTGGTCGCGCCTCTCCTCAATATGCTCGGCGGTGGTGGCAGCGCCTCCGCAGGTCGGCTTACTAGGGCGTCCTAGTTTGTATGTGTTTTGGGGGTGGCGGGGTTTAAGGACACTGCAAGAGGGGGCCGTGCACTCCAGGCGCATCACTTTGGGTCACGGGTGGGAGAGTGCTTGTGTGATGATGGTGGTTTCTTCAGCCGGATGTGACGCACCTGCTTAACCAAGCAGCGTGATTGGCTTTGCTCGGCGCATAGCGCACGAGCACCACACCGGTAGTTGGACACTGTTGTTGGGTCGGAGCATGCGTACATGCTCCCTTGTTGCGCAATTTTGCCTCTGATTTTGCAGACACGGCGTAACATGTGTGGGTGCGTGTGCGTGTGTGTGTGTGTGTGTGTGCGTGCGCGCGCGTTTGCGTGTTTCTCACCCCACCCCCCCGGGTCCCCCCCCCTCCTCCCCCCATGCGCAAGCACCACACACACACAAACACACACTCCCGCTTGCAGTTCCAACCGCAGGAGACGCCTTGTCCGCAATTCAACCACGGCCACCAGTGGCACCCCACCGTCGGCATGGACGCACTGATGGCGGCAACAAGCGACGACTTCTACGCACATGCTCCCCATGGCACGATGCCCTGCACCAGCGCATGCGCACCTGTCGCGAAGCGCTCGCACAAGGGCAAGGGCAGCAAGACCAATCCCAAGGCCAAGCACTGAGTGTAGCGTGCTTACCGTTGTGATCTCCTATTGTCCAGCGGACGCGCGGGCATGCACACGCTGCATCTGTGCTCCATGTTGGGGGGCTGGGGGGGGGCACGATGCCTTGCTTTCTCGGCGCGCGCAATCACTATATCTCATCTGGCGGCGGCGATCTTTTCACAATAAAACTTTTCAAAACCGTCAATTGTGAGTATCCGTCCGCGGTCTTTAACATCAACCAATGGTTGGGCGTATCACCCCTGTTGTTGTTTGTTCATTGTTGCCGAGCTTGTCATGTCGAGCTTTTTCTAATCAAAGCCCCAAGCCCCATGGAGGCCACTTGACTTAACACTTAACTTAGCACTTTCATATTAAAATTAGACAGGGTCAAATCGGTTCAAACCCCATGGCATTTGCTAGTTGCCCCGCTGCATGTGCACGGCGGGAAAGGGGAGGGTGATGTGGATATGCTGTGGATATGGTGATGGTGAACATGGTAAAATGGCGTTGACTTTTTGTGTTACTTCTATATCCGCGCCAACTGAGCTGGGTCACTCGAGAACAAACATAAATCGTCGGCATACACATGGGCGAGCCGTGCAGAAGACCTGTGTACGAGACTGCCGCCCCGAATGCTCAGTTCTAAATAACAAGCGATGGCGATGGCGCGACAGCCTCCGCCTACAAGAGCGTCCATCAGGAAAGCCGCCGCCCTCGCCGCCCACAGCGGACCGATCGGCGGCGAGGCAGCGGGCGGGCAGCAGCCAGGCAGCGGGGAGGCAGCGGCAGCGGAGAGGGCAGCGAGAGGGGGGGGATCTCGTGAAGGGGATGCGTGCAGAGATGGAGGCCATGCGTGCAGGGATGCAGGCCATGCGGGGAGAGGCGCAGGCCATGCGGGCAGATATGCGGGAAATGTTTGATGCGCAGACCAGCACCAGGCACAGCAGCGGGGCGACAGCGACAGCGACAGCAGAGAAGGCAGCCGCCATCGTGGTGCCCGAACCCTCAGCCCCCGTGCGCGCTGCACCCCCGACCATGCAACGGTCTGGGGAGCGCTATCGGGGGCGGCGTCAGGCGGGGGCATGCGGACACCGGGGGGAACAGCCGCCACCATGACGACCCTGACGGCCATGCATGCAGAGCAGATGGCCAGGAATGCAACGAGGGCGGCAGTATGGGCAGCATGCCCATGGTGAGACAGCGGGGTGGGGGAGATTTGCTGACGAGTCGCATGGGCGACGTGCATGGAGGAAAGAGCGTTGCGCATGCATGGAGCGCAGCGGGGGTGCGGCCGCGCGCCAGCACAGCACAGGGGCCGGGCCTCGCGCCAGCACAGCACAGGGGCCGGGCCTCGCGCCAGCACAGCGGAGGGTGCGGGCCGGGCCTGGCGCCAGCACAGCACAGGGGCCGGGCCTGGCGCCAGCACAGCGGAGGGTGCGGGCCGGGGCTCGCGCCAGCACAGCACAGGGTGCGGGCCGGGGCTCGCGCCAGCACAGCACAGGGTGCGGGCCGGGCCTCGCGCCAGCACAGCACAGGGGCCGGGCCTCGCGCAGCACAGCACAGGGTGCGGGCCGGGCCTCGCGCCAGCACAGCACAGGGGCCGGGCCTCGCGCCAGCACAGCGGAGGGTGCGGGCCGGGCCTCGCGCCAGCACAGCACAGGGTGCGGGCCTCACGCCAGCACAGCACAGGGTGCGGGGCGGGCCTCGCGCCAGCACAGCACAGGGGCCGGGCCTCGCGCCAGCACAGCGGAGGGTGCGGGCCGGGCCTCGCGCCAGCACAGCACAGGGGCCGGGCCTCGCGCCAGCACAGCACAGGGTGCGGGCCGGGCCTCGCGCCAGCACAGCACAGGGGCCGGGCCTCGCGCCAGCACAGCGGAGGGTGCGGGCCGGGCCTCGCGCCAGCACAGCACAGGAGCCGGGCCTCGCGCCAGCACACCGGAGGGTGCGGGCCGGGCCTCGCGCCAGCACAGCACAGGGTGCGGGCCGGGCCTCGCGCCAGCACAGCACAGGGTGCGGGCCGGGCCTCGCGCCAGCACAGCACAGGGGCCGGGCCTCGCACCAGCACAGCGGAGGGTGCGGGCCGGGCCTCGCGCCAGCACAGCACAGGGGCCGGGCCTCGCGCCAGCACAGCACAGGGTGCCGGCCGGGCCTCGCGCCAGCACAGCACAGGGTGCGGGCCGGGCCTTGCGCCAGCACAGCACAGGGGCCGGGCCTCGCGCCAGCACAGCGGAGGGTGCGGGCCGGGGGCCTCGCGCCAGCACAGCACAGGGGCCGGGCCTCGCGCCAGCACAGCGTTGATTCGTTGGGGAGTTGACGATGCAATTGGAGCGGAGCTACTGGAGCTAATGTTGCGGAGCCTGCGGCTGCTGGAAGGGAGCCTGCATGAAGATTGCTTCGGGCACGGCGGCGGCGGGGACTAGCATAAGGCACACCTGCGGCCTGCGCAGTCACATAGTATAAATTCAAGGAACACACCTATTTGGCGATTGCGATTTACCTGCCTCGCATTTCCGTTTCCCCACATGCG
>VFSX01000681.1:0-27500 GCA_016618255.1 Chlamydomonas sp. UWO 241 | reverse complement strand
ACTTCACACTTGGAAAGTCTCATTCGACAGAAACTCCAGTTTTCTATCCACCTAGGGGTTCAATAGAAACCACCAGATAGACAGACGGAGAGAGGGAGAGGGAGAGAGACGCAATGCATGTGCGCATGTCGCCACGCCTGCAACTGCTCCAAATCTGCGACGACCGGTATGTCGCACGCCCGCGCCCGCGCGCATGCACCGCAGTGCCCACGCCCGCGCACACGCACCGCAGTGCCCACGCCCGCACACACGCAGTACAGAGGCAGTGGCAGCAGCAGCAGCAGCAGCAGGAGCAGAAATGGCAGCAACGCAGCGGCAGCAGTCTCTGCAGATATCAAAACTGGTCGTCTGGACCCCTACTACCAGACGCCTTACCTGCCCATGATGTAGAAGAAGAGAGTAGTGTTACAAACCCACTGCCGGCGGTCACAATCAGTCCCAAAGTTCTAGCGGGACCATCAGACAGCAGGCACAAGGCCCACCAAAAGGTCAAGCTACAAAAGTAGCCCACGGTAGCGCCACCCACACAAGGTGGTGGGCGACAAGCAGCACCACAGGCCACAGGCACCTCACCCAAACCCCTCCGGTGTGTGGAGTAGGTCAGCGCAGCCTGTGGGAGCGGCGCTAGTAGCTCGCGCCAAGACGCAGACAGCTCGGCAGCAAGTGCTTCTTCGATTGGGCGGTTTACTGCCTACGGCGGTTTCTGGGCGGTAATAATAATAAAAATTGTGGAAATTTACAGCCCATTTTTTTGCCGTTTTTGTCGTTTTTTGCGATTTTGGCCTATTTTGGTGTAGGCCGTCTGCGGCCGGGCTGTAAGAATTAATTAATTGAAATCGATTGAAGACGAAGACAGCTCGGCAGTGGCACCTGACACAGACAGTCCCCTAAGCGACGCCACGCTCTAGCCTGAGAAATCCTACTAGTAGTAAACTTTTCAGAGATGAGTATGTAATGGCTGTGTTATGGACACTCACAACCTCCACCCACCGGAGGGGCTTTGGTGAGGTGCCTGTGGCCTGTGCTGCTGCTTGGCGCCCACCACCTAGTGTGGGTGGCAACTGTGGGCTACTTTTGAAGCTTGACCTTTTGTGGGCCTTGTGCCTGCTGTCTGATAGTCCCGCTGGAACTTTGGAACTGATTGTGACCGCCGGCAGTGGATGTGTAACACTACTGTCTCTCAAACCCGCACACCCAAACCCTCACACCTGACCATGATGTAGGCAAGCGCAGCCTGTGGGAGCGGCGCTAGTAGCATGCGACAAGACGCAGACAGACGCAGACAGCAGGGGGATGAAACAGACAGTCCCCTAAGCAACGCCACGCTCTTGCCTGAGAAATCCTACTAGGGGTAAACTTGGCAGAGATGAATATGTAATGGCTATGTTTCTTGACCCACATGCGCTCACCTACTTCAACAAGCGTTTGCTGCCGCTGCGGTAGGGGACCTAGTGGTGCGCCCACGCTCTTCACAGAGTTGGGGTTCCCTACCACCAACAGCCAGCCATCTCAGTAAAGTGCTCGGGCCATGCGCGCTGAGCACGGTCTTATACGCCTTGAGCACGCGCAAGCGGATCTTACAAGGGTGGCACTCGATTTGGGAGGTGTCCCTGACTCTAACATCCATCATCATGTTCGGACCCCCACAACCCTCACACCCAAACCCTCACACCTGCCCATGATGTAGGTGGGGCGGCCTCTGTGGGAGCAGCACTGGTAGGCATGCCACAGACTCAGACACCCCCTGACTAAGCGACGTCTTGCTTGCTTACTAGGGGTCAACGTGGTGAAGAGCTGAATTGCAACATTTATAGCATTTGGCTATATTATGGAGCCTCCCGCACACCTGCCCATGATGTAGGTGAGCGCAGCCTGGGAGCGGCGTTGGTAGCCAAGCAGCAGGTGCATCGTGCCCTGCGTTGCATGACAGCCGGAGTCAGTTGTAGACAGCTCGAGTCAGTTGCAGGCAGCCGGAGTTGCTTGCAGGCAACCAGAGTCAGCTGCAGACAGGCAGAGTCAGTTTCAGGCAGCAAGATTTGCGGGCCTTTGGTGCGGCGCTGGTAGCCGAGTGGCAGGTGCATCGTGCTCTGTGTTGGATGGCAGCCGGAGTTGGCAGGCAGTCAGGCAGAGTCAGTTGTAAGGCAGCCAGAGTCAATTTCAGGCAGCCAGAATCGCAGGCCTGGGAGCGGCTGGGCGCTGGTAGCCAAGTAGCAGATGCATTGTGACCTGCGTTGCATGGCAGCCAGAGTCGGTTGTAGGCAGCCAGAGTCAGTTGCAGGCAGCCAGATTCACATTTGCAGGCATAGGAGCAGCTGGGAGCTGGTGGCCGAGTAGCAGGTGCATCGCGCACTGCGTTGCATGGCAGCCGGAGTCGGTTGCAGGCAGTCAGATTCACAGTTGCGGGCAGCCGGAGTTGCAGGGAGCAGGAGTGGGAGTTCCAAGCAGCCGCAGTCAGTTTCCGGCTGCAACATTGCAGGCCTTTGGAGCGGTGCTGGAAGCCGAGAAGCAGGTGCATCGTGCCATACGTTGCACAACGAATGGTGAATCGGTGTTGGTTTTGGCGCCCATTGGAATTCCCAGAGTGGGCTGCATGAGTCGCTCATGCAACCTTGACGCACGTCAGCATACATGCGCTCGTGGGTGTTTAGCAGAACAGGGAGGGGAGGAGGGGAGGAAGGCGCGTCTGCAAGTTGTGTCATTCTGGGCATCCAGCTGCTCGGATGCAGCCAGCAAGGAGCCTTGCAGGTCCTCAAGCCCTGACCCATATGACCTCAACCCTAGACCCTGGCCCCTTAACCCTAGACGCCCCTAAACCCTAGACCCTGACCTGTGAGAGAGAGGGCGCATCTGAAAGTTGCCGTTCTGGGCAGCCAGCTACTCTGATGCCACCAGCATGGCGCCTTGCAGGTCCTCAACCGCTGACCCCTACGCCCTGAACCCTAGACCCTGGTAAATCCTAGGCCCCAACCTATGAGTGAGGACGCATCTGCGAGTTGTCATTCTGGTCAGCCAGCTGCTCTGATGCGTACAGCAGTGACATTACAGTGCCTCAATCCCTGTCCCATGCGCCTAAACCATAGACCCGACCCCTTAACCCTAGACCCTGATTTTTGAGAAAGGGCACCCCTGCAGATTGTTGTTCTGGGCAGCGGGGAGCCTTGTAAAGCCGGAATCCTTGACCCCATACCCATAACCCTCTAAAGACCCCCAAATAGGAAGGCGCACCTGAAGATGCTCGTTCTGGGCAGCCAGCTGCTCGGATGCCTCCAGCAGCGAGCCCTGCAGAGCCTCGTAACGTGCCTGGCGGGCCTCCAACACTACAGCCTGCGGGGTTCACAGGTCCAGGTTTTATTGTTGGGGTTTGAAACTGACGCCTCCAGCAGCAAGCCCTGAAGGGCCTTGTAACGTGCCTGACGGGCATCTAGCACAACAGCCTGCAGCACAGTGCAATGCATGCCCAGCGGCGCTGTGCGGCGCAGTGTAGTGCGATGCAGTGCAGTGCGCACTCGGTGGCTCAGTTAAAACAACAAAGCCCTCCATAAAGGATGCCTGCAAGGGCCTCCAACACTACAGCCTGCAAGGTGCACAGGTCCAGGTTTGATTGTTGGGGTTTTAAACTGACGCATCCAGCAGCGAGCCTTGAAGGGCCTCGTGTCGCGCCTGGCGGGCCTCCAACACCACAGCCTGCAGCGCAGTGCAGCGCATGCCCGACGGCTCAGGGACACGCACGCTGGGACACAACTGCAAACAAAGCTGAAAATGGGGCACACACGCACACACACTCGCACACACACACGCACACACGCGTACACACACACACACACACACACACACACACACACGCGTACACACACGCGCACACAATCACACGCACACACACACACACACGCAGTCACACACAGTCACACACAAAACACACACACACACACACACACATGCACGCACGCACGCACGCACGCACACACGCACGCACGCATGCATGCACGCACGCACGCACGCACGCACGCACGCACGCACGCACGCACGCACGCACGCACGCACGCACGCACGCACGCACGCACGTACGCGCACACGCACACGCACGCACGCACACACGCTCCTCCCCCTCCACGCACACCTGCTCCTGCAGCGCGTCCCAACGCCCGGCCGCGTCTCTTGCCGCCGCGCGCCCCTCCTCTGCAGCCGCCGCGAGCTCTGATGACATGGTCGCCTGGAGTTCCTCCAACTTCATGGCAGCTGCCAGCGACTCGTTCATGGAGCCCTGCAGGCGCGACGTGCGCTCGGCCTGCACGTGTGTGTGTGTGTGTAGGGTGTGGGGAGCCAAATGTCTGTGTGTGTGTCAGTGTGTGGGTGGGTGGGGAAGGGCGGGGGGGGGGGCAGAAGGGATGAGGATGAGAGTCGACAATCCACTGCCGGCCCTCTCACAGGCGGTTCCAAAGCTGAAAGGAAGAGGGAATGGCAGAAGGCCCAGTAGCATGGAGCCCTGCAGGTGCGACGTGCGCACAGCCTGCGTGGGTGTGGGTGTTTGGGGGGTGTGTGGGGGGGGATTTTTGGGTTAAGGGTTCAGGGGCCAGGGTTTCGGGTTTAGGGGCCAGGGTTTCTAAAGAGTGTAGGGTGTAGGGATGGGGGACTCTGGTACGCCATCTGGAAACCCATACTCTGCATGAGTGTGTGGTCGAGTTTACAGTCCGTCGGATGGCGTCTTTTGTGGCGTATTGGACATGTGTGCGTGTGTAGACGCGTGGGGGTGTTTACGGGAGAGGGCAGGGTGGGATGAGCGATTTTAGGGCTTGGGTTCTAGGGGTTCAAGGTTAGGGTTTAGGGCGTAGGGCTTAGGCACTGGTAGGCCAGCTGGAAACCCATACCGTGCACGGGTGGTGTGTGGTCGAATTTACAGTCCGTCGGATGGCGTCTTTGGTGGCGTGTAAAAGAACGTCCACGGCTGGGCACCCGCCTCACAAGGCAGCTCCCTCAATGACACACGTTCCGAGGGTTTTCCTGTTTCCTGTTTCCTGTTTCCTGTTCCCTGTTCCCTGTTCCCTGTTCCCTGTTGACTGTTGACTGTTGACTGTTGATTGTTGACTGTTGACTGTTGACTGTTGACTGTTGACTGTCAACTGTGAAATGCGAAATGTGAACTCTTCACTTTATACTCTAAAGACTCACCAGGTCTGCCACCTGAGCGCTGCCCGCAGCCACGCCCTCCGCGAGACCAGCCTGGCCGAGCGCCAGGCGTGCGAGCGCGCCGTCCATCGCAGATAGCTGTGCCGCCTGCGTGTGCGGCCGTGAGCAAAACAGGTGTTACAGGCTGGTTTTACAGGTTTTACACATATGCGCCCAAAGGGCCCTGGGGCGTGAGTTAAGGCCTAGACTACCTGTCTCGGGGGGCTCTACTTAGAGAGCCCGCAAGGCCACGCATCGCGTCAGCCTACCAGGTATTACAGGCTGTACACAGGCTGTAACAGTAACAACAATGACAGTAACGTCGGCTTTCCAGCGAAGAGATGGACGGCGCGCGAGCGCGTCGTCCATCGCAGATGGCTGTGCCGCCTGCGGGTGTGGCAATGCGTGCGCACACACAGGTATTTACAGTGTCTTTACAGGCGTAGCGCAGAGGCTGTGACTGCAACAGCAACATTGGCTTTCTAGCAAGGACATCGTGCTGTTGTAGCACCCCTGCGTAGACCCAAGCCCAGGCCCTGAAAACGCAAACACAGGTTTGCAGGCGTAACACGCACACAGGTTTCATGTAAGCGCGCTCCCATCGCTGCCCCATCTCCCATCGGAGCGGGAAGTGTGCGTGCACACAAGCGTTCCAATCCAAGCAGTCGGTGTGCGAGGTGGCTGCCAGAGGAGCCCCTGTCCCCTGCCCCTGCCCCCAGCCAGCCACAGGCGCCCCGGCGCAACACACCCTGCGTGCACACAAACCCAAGCAACGCACCTGCAATGCCCAGGCCCGTCCCGCATGCCCAGGCCCGCTTCACAGGCGGACCAGCACACCGGCACACCAGCACACCGACACACAGGCACACCGGCACACATTTCTGTCTCAGCTGTCTTCATGGTGTTCAGTTTGTCCTTACAGTCATGCGTGACCACGGAGGTCACGGCTCGGGCAGAGTCTGGCTTCCACCGGCCGCAGACAGTGACCATGCCAAAACCGGCTTGTGATATCACTGCCCACAACCAATGTCAAGCGGCCTGACCCTGTTCTAGCTAGCACTCCAAAATGCTACAACTGAGAAGGGTGGGTGGGTGGTACAGCTCAGAGGGAAAACCTCTGAGCCAAAAAACGATTGAGAATTGGAGCGGTGCTAGCAACCCAAGCTGACGGAATGGAAGCTTAGGTGCCAAGCACCGCTCTTAGTTCTGTACTTCTCCTTCACACTTATAAATCTCAGCAACAACAGAGACTTGCGTTTTCTATCCATCTGTGATGTAATAAAAAAACTCCCAGGAACACAGGCACACAGGCACACATGCAGAACACAGGCACACAGGCACACATGCACACAGGCACACAGGCGCACAGGCGCACAGGCGCGCAGGCGCAAATCGCCATTCCTACCAGAGGGGCCAACGCAGGGCCAACGCAGTCGCCAATGAGCTGAGCTGGGCGGAGTTGGAGTATGAGACAAAAATGAGACGGCGAATTGGCAGCAATTGTTTTCTCTGTTACTCGTGTTGCTCGCCTGATGCAGGAAGCTGAGGCAGCGCCCCAGGAACCAGAGCCGGCTCAGTGATCCTTGCTATGGCAGTATACCACTCGGAGCGGAATTTCAGCGGTTTTTTTAATTGCTTTGTAGGCTATTCCGCTTTTCCGCTTTTCCGCTCGGGGAAAAAATAATTGTGCCGGGAAAAAGCCGGGAAAAAGCGGAATAATAATTAATTGCTAAATCCTTCCCAAGGATCACTGAGCCGGCTGACCCCTGTGCCCCTCCCGAAGCCAAAATTGCTTTTAACAAGGACAAAAGAAGATTGCTCTTAACCCCCCCAGCTTTTTGCTGGGGGGGGGGTAGGTGGCACAGAGACTCCGTATCTGTGCTGCAAAAGAAGCAGTTCGGCTGCTTCTTTTGTTAAAACCAATATACTTAGTATCTTGGTTTGGAGACCTTAAGTGTCCAGCTTAGCTCAGGGGGATGGAGAGAAGCTAAAAGCCCAGAGACGCACCTGCGCGCCCAGCCCTGCCGCTATGTCCCCAAGCTCGCGCTCCGCCGAGAGCGCAGCCGCGTGCATGCGCACGACAAGCGCCTCTGCTTGGCGCTCAAAGTCCTGGTTCTGCGCAGAGGAAGGGGAGAGGTTGGGAGGGAGGTGAGAGAGGAGGGGTGGGGCGGGACCCAGCAGCGCAGCCGCGTGCATGCGCACAACGAGCGCCTCTGTCTGGCGCTCAAAGTCCTGGTTCTGCGCAGCATGAGGGGGAGAGGGTGAGAGGGAGGTGAGGTTAACAGGTTTTACACGTACGCGCCCGGAGGAACCCAGGGCGTGATTTAAGGCCTAGACTACACGTCTAGGGGGGGGCTCTACTATAAGAGCCCGCAAGGCCACACAGCGCACCAGCCCACCAGAAGGAGGGAAGGTGGGAGGGAGGTGAGAGAAGGGAGGAGTGGGACGGGCCCGGCAGCGCAGCCGCGTGCATGCGCATGATGAGAGCCTCTGCCTGGATCTCAAATTCCTGGTTATGTGCAGCAGGAACGGAGCAGGGTTGCGGTAATAGGCAGGGAGGGAGAGAGAGAGTAGTGTTACACATCCACTGCCGGCGGTCACAATCAGTTACAAAGTTCCAGCGGGACTATCAGACAGCAGGCACAAGGCCCACCAAAAGGTCAAGCTACAAAAGTAGCCCACAGTAGCGCCACCCACACTAGGTGGTGGGCGCCAAACAAGCAGCACCACAAGCCAGGCACCACACTCAGCCCTGAAGCAGTCGGAGGCAGACCCCAGATATAATCGGCTGTGAAGCCAGGACCATGAAGGGACCAAGAAGGCCCTCCAGGAGGGAGGGAGGGAGGGCTCAACATCCTGGTTCTGGGTGTTCTGGTTTCTGTTTCCCCACATGCGCTCACCTACTTCAACAAGCGTTTGCTGCTGCTGCGGTAGGGGACCTGGGGGCGCGCCCATGCTCTTTACAGAGTTGGGGTTCCCTACCGCCAACAGCCAGCCATCGCAATCAGGTGCTTGGGCCATACGCGCCGAGCACGGTCTTATACGCCTCTAGAGGTGTCCCTGACTGTAATGTCCATCATGGTAGTGGGCGGGAGGGAGGCCTGGGGCAAGCGGCGGTCTACGGCGCGTGCACAACGCATCTGTGCCACAAGCACGCACGCACACGCACACACACACACGCACACGCACAAACACACACAAAATAGCACACGCACACGTGCACCCGGCATGCACCTGCACAAACACGCATGGCATCTGCACCGCACGCACGCACACATGCACACATGCACACACACACGCACACACGCGCACACACACTCGCACGCACACACACGCACGCGCGCGCCCAGCACGCACCTGCACAAACACGCACAGCGTGCTCGCACGCACCCACACCCACACCCACAACACCCACCCACGAATACATTCACACACACACACACACACACGCGCACACGCGTGCCCAGTACGCACCTGCACAAACACGCACAGCGCGTGCAGGTTTGTGAAGAAGACTGTGTAAGCTGCAAACGTCTCCGAGTCAAGGCGCGCCGTGCACGCCCGCACTGACTCGCGCCGGCCGCACGGCACCATCTTGTCTGTTGAGGGCAGGGCAGCGCACAGGCTTAGGGGCAAGGGTGCGTGGGAGTGGGAGTGAGGGCAAGGTGGCGCTCCGCGGTGCACGCCCGCACAGACTCGCGCCGGCCGCACGGCACCATCTTGTCTGTTGAGGGCAGGGCAGCGCACAGGCTTAGGGGCAAGGGTGCGTGGGAGTGGGAGTGAGGGCAAGGTGGCGCTCCGCGGTGCACGCCCGCACAGACTCGCGCCGGCCGCACGGCACCATCTTGTCTGTTGAGGGCAGGGCAGCGCACAGGCTTAGGGGCAAGGGTGCGTGGGAGTGGGAGTGAGGGCAAGGTGGCGCTCCGCGGTGCACGCCCGCACAGAATCGTGCCGGCCGCACGGCACCATCTTGTCTGTTGAGGGCAGGGCAGCGCACAGGCTTAGGGGCAAGGGTGCGTGGGAGTGGGAGTGAGGGCAAGGTGGTGCTCCGCGGTGCACGCCCGCACAGACTCGCGCCGGCCGCACGGCACCATCTTGTCTGTTGAGGGCAGGGCAGCGCACAGGCTTAGGGGCAAGGGTGCGTGGGAGTGGGAGTGAGGGCAAGGTGGCGCTCCGCGGTGCACGCCCGCACGGACTCGCGCCGACCGCGCACGGCACCATCTTGTCTGGTGAGGGCAGAGCAGCGCACGGGCACAAGGGGCAAGGGTGCGTGGGAGTGAGTGAGGGGTGGTGCTTGTGCCGCTGTGCGGTGCACGCCTGCACGGACATGCGCCGGCCGCACGGCACCATCTTGTCTGTTGAGGGCAGGGCAGCGCACAGGCATAGGGGCAAGCGTGCATGTGCGCGGGAGTGAGTGAGGGGTGGTGCTCGTGCCGCGGTGCCCGCCCGCATGGACATGCACCGACCGCACGGCACCATCTTGTCTGTTGAGGGCAGGGCAGCGCACAGGCATAGGGGCAAGCGTGCATGTGCGCGGGAGTGAGTGAGGGGTGGTGCTCGTGCCGCGGTGCCCGCCCGCATGGACATGCACCGACCGCACGGCACCATCTTGTCTGTTGAGGGCAGGGCAGCGCACAGGCATAGGGGCAAGCGTGCATGTGCGCGGGAGTGAGTGAGGGGTGGCGATCGTGCCGCGGTGCCCGCCCGCACGGACATGCACCGGCCGCACGGCACCATCTTGTCTGTTGAGGGCAGGGCAGCGCACAGGCATAGGAGCAAGGGTGCGTGCGTGTGGGAATGAGTGAAAGGTGGTGCTGTCGCCTTGCGACCTGGTGCTGCACCTGACAGACACCCTCGGTGTTTTCGTGGATCGTTACCCAGTGGGTTGTTGAGTTTCCCTAGTTCTCCCCGCAGGGAAAGAGTAGGGAAGCCCCTTGCAACTTGGAACATTGCCGCCCAGGTGGCCGACATACCCACGCACCAGGCGCTGTGTCGGCGAGGAAGCAGTTAAGCATCCTCAGCGACAGCATCGCTCGCTGGTCGTCGTTCAGCCCGCGGCAGTCGGCACGCAGGGAGCGCAGTGCCTGCGTTGGGCAGGCGGAGGGGGCAGGGGCACGGAGGGGTGGCATGCGTGGGTGTGCACGCGTGCGTGCGTCCATGCGTGGGTGTGCAAGTGTGCGAGCGCGCCCATGCACATGCGCGTGGCGTCGCCAGCGCTCCCGCCCTCCCTGGCCCTCCTCCCCCTTGCTCACCTGGGAGTAGCAGTCCGCGCCCATCACTGTCGCCAGGATGCCCTCCTTGCGTGAAGCCTCCACGAGGGAGACGTGCAGGCCTGCGTCGGAGAGGCGCGCATGCAGATGGGCAGTTGCATGGTTAATTGCATGCATGTCTCCGCCATGCATGTCTCCGCCACCACGCATGCAGATGGCATACTGAAATCTGAGTGCGGCACACACACAGAGAGGCGCGAGATGAGGGGCGCAAGGCAATGACACTTGCCACTGTGTGTCAGACCCCTTCAACTTCCTTGTGTGCATCCCTTCCCCTGCAAACCCTGACTGCCAGCTTCACCACCCACTCTGGCCGACGGAAACTGTGTCGGCAGGCGCGCCCTGGAACCGTGGAGGTGGGGGCGGAGGCTCGTGATGTGACGCGGTGCTGCACGCCGCCAGGAGCAAGAGCCCTAACAGGGGCACGACCACGCGATGACGTGCCATGCTCATTTTTGCAGGTGACATTTAGTGTACACCTACGGGCAGCTCTCGCTCACTCGTCTCCCCGCGATTGGGTGTCGGAGTGTGTGGGGTCTGTAAGTGGTGCTGCTCGCGCGCGATGTGCCTGCCACCTTGCTGAGACCACAAGGCTGCAGACCTCATCTGCGCATTCCAGAACCCATACACCACACCGCAACAGGCCTGGTGTTGCGCTTCGCAACACTCAACTTCGACGAACAACAACAAAACCTTTCTTTCTGGAGCGCCATCAACAGTGGCACAGCAGCCAGGATCCCACCGAGCCCGCCTCTAACTCTGAGGCAACCATGTCGCACGTTCCAGACAACATAAAAAGGGTGCTGCAGCAAAATGCAGCGTCCGAGCTGGCAACAGCGTACGCCAACAGCCTACGAGTTGGAAACTCGAAGGCCAAGGTGAGCACGTGTGAGGGAGGGGGGCGAGGGAGGGTGTAGGGGCGTGTGCGCATGGGCGCCATGCGTGCGCACATGGCTGCAATGTAAGGTTGTGTATTAAATGGCTGCGTGTGTGTGTCGCCCATGTGCATGTGTGTGTGTGTGTGTTTGTGTGTGTGTGTGTGTGTTGCCCATGCGTGTGCGCGGTAGGAGCTTCCCTGCCGCAGCTCTGAACGTGCCATCATGATGGTTGCCATGCTGACCGAGCCGCACACGTCGCGCGTTGCGCGTGCCCCCTATACCCAGTGGTACACAAATGACTTCCACAGACTGGAGACAATGAAGTCACTTCCAGTCAAGTCGACACAGCGCGTGGACACGAGGCAGGAGCTCAAGGACAATGGGCTGCGCTCAGGTGCGCGTGGATGGTGTACATGTACACACCTCTTCAACACACACACGCACACACACACACACACACACATGCACACACATGCACCGGGCACCACCGGGTGCACCACGCGCTGAGTGCATTGACACGCACATGCGACGCACATTCTGTGCCTCTATCTGCACGCAGCTGTCGCCTGCCCCCCGCCGCCCCTACCCCTTGCGCCGCTCCGCTCCCGCTCTGCTCTGGCACCCTCCACAGCAAGGCCCCCTGCTGTGCTTGTGACCTGCCCTCCCTACCACATTCCCAACGCCTGAGGCGGCGCCTCAGGCGGCAAATTTACTTGCGTGGATCAGGCGGCGCCTCAGGCGCGCCGACCGCCTCAGGCGCCACCCCCATAGCCTTTCGCGCCCACCACCGCCTGAGGCGCAACCCCGACCGCCTCAGACGTTACGACCGCATTCACTTGCGCGGATCAGACGATGGGGCTGTGGAAGGGCCTGACGCCATGCTCCCCTGCCGCCCCATGTCGTTGCAACGCGCAGGCATCGAGGCCGTCAAGCTCAAGCGCCAGGCGCGGCTCAAGAGCCTGATGGAGGCTGAGCAGATTCAGTATGAGGCGGAGCTCAATGCGATGGGGCTGTCGCTTGTGAAGCCGACAGATTAGCCTCCGTATCATACGTGATTGCGCGCGAGAGCGAATCCCACCGGCTGACTAACGTGGAAAGCTTAGTGTAGAATGGGTTCGTGTGGTTGCGTGTGTGGTTGTATGCTGGGAGTTGGTTCCTTTCACCCTCTTCACCTCACCCCCCCCCACACACACAGTCACCTCCGCGTGTGTAAATTGGCGTCCTTGTGCGCAAAAGATCCCTGGAGGCGGTGCTGGGCCTGCAGACGGCGCGCCCCTCGTGTGCAAGAGACCAAAACAGCTGGCTGTACGTCTTCCGGCACTGTGCAACGACGGCTGTACGTCTTCCGGCACTGTGCAACGACGGCTGTACGTCTTCCGGCACAGTGCAACGACACGTGTGCGGTGTCTCTGGAGTGAAGGCCTGCACGCGAGGCACCTTGGCTCGTATTAAAAAATTGTCTCGGCGCATCTGGCGTGTGCTGTGCAGACTGCTACTCAACCCCGCACGCGCGCACGTGATGCATAAATGTGCTAATGGAGACCCCCCCATGGGCAGGAGGTTCGCTCACGCCAGCGCACGCCCCACGTACCCATCACTCCTGCTCGCGGGGAATGAAATCAATCAAATCTCAGTCTAGTCTGCAGTGCATATGCACATGCCCAGTGCTGCGGCCAAATCAACAACAAGTGCGCGGACATAACCTCTTCGCAGCACTAGCAATGAACGTTATTGTGTCCAGCGCAAAGCAGATGCGGCGGCGTCCAACGCCGCCGGCGCCGACACCGCACATTCTGCGAGGCTCGGCCACGCATGTACGCGCTGCGAGCGACGCACAGCAAAGCCAGCAGCGGCGCTCCTGCTATAGCCGCCGCTGCCACGACCGCGGCGGCGGCGGCGCTGCGTGGCGGCCGCAGCCGTGACCCCGCAGTCCCAGCAGGCCCAGCAGTCCCAGCAGGCCCAGCAGGCCCAGCATGCGCTGCGTGACGGTCGCAGCCGTGATCCCGCGGCCCCTGCAGCCCCAGCAGGCCCAGCAGGCCCAGCAGGCGCTGCGTGGCGGTTGCAGCCGCAACCCCACAGCCCCAGCAGCCCCAGCAGGCCCAGCAGGCGCTGCGTGGCGGTCGCAGCCGTGACCTCGCAGCCCCAGCAGCCCCAGCAGGCCCAGCAGACGCAGCAGGCCCAGCTGGCGCTGCGTGGCGGTCGCAGCCGTGACCCCGCAGCCCCAGCAGGCCCAGCAGGCCCAGCAAGCCCAGCAGGCCCAGCAGGCGCTGCGTGGCGGTCGCAGCCGTGACCCCGCAGCCCCAGCAGGCCAAGCAGGCCCAGCAGGCCCAGCAGGTGCTGTGTGGCGGCCGCAGCCGTGACCCCGCAGCCCCAGCAGGCCGACGCCCCACGTTCCGCCCTCTACTACTACGGGCTCAAGCGTGGCTCCGCAGGCGCGGGCGGGTACTGCACGTTGTTGTTGATCCACCTGTTTGGTGCCTGCGGCAGGTAAGGGCTCGCGAGGCCCGACTGCACGATGGGCGGCACGGCGGGTAAGCGCTTGAGCGGGCGGCCGTCCTGGTCGGTCGGAACGACCGAGCCGCTGCCCGTGCCACGGCGATTCATGTACGCAAATAAGATCCCGACCACGACGATGGCCGCGAAGCCGGCACCGCCGACCGCGCCGCCGATGACTGCCCAGTTGGTCGTCTTCTCGGCGCTGCCGCTTGATTCGCCAAAGGTCGCGCCCGTCGGAACGAGGTTCGCGGAGAGCGCGGTGCCTGCAGTGTGTGTGTGTGTGTGTGTATGTGTGTGTGTGTGTGTGTGTGCAGGGTGTGTGTGTGTGTGTGTGTGCGTGTGTGTGCATTGGATGCGCGGTTTGTACAAAGTGCGCATCGAGACACCATTTCCAGGGGTGCCGGTGTGGGTGGGCTTTTCACAAGTTTCAGGGCAGTGATATCCTTAGCGCCCCCGCAAACAGGGGAACTTGGGGGGATGTGGTGGGAGGAACTCACCACACGTGGCGTCGACCCAGCCAAAGTGGCATACGCACGCGCCGTTGAAGCACGACCCGCCGTCGGCATCGCACGCGGTCGCGCCGCACTGGAGCGTGCGGCACACGGCCGCGGTGTTGGCGGGGCAAGCGATGTCGTTGTTGAGGTTGCCGGGACGGATGATGACCGAGGCTGCGCCCGAGCACGTGTACGTTGCGCCAGCGATCTTGTACGTGAGCACGCCGGCGGCAGTGCACGCGGCCTCAAAGCAGAGCCCCGTGTAGGGGCTGTTGATGGTGAGGCCGGCACCATCGGAGATGGACAGCATCGCCCCAGCGCAGCGCGCCGTCGCGCCGATCGACCACTCGAACGACGTCGACAGCGAGCCTGCCGCCTCGATTACCGCGTTGTTGTCCGCGTTCGTGTAGTACTCGCTTGTGCACGCAGCGCGGCGCTCGACGCCGCCCGCCGATTGCAGCGTCGTCACGAGCCCGCACGCCGTCGAGAACTGGCTGCCGCCCACGGAGCACGGGCCGTGCGTGAGCCCATTTGCGCTGCACTCGTACAGCGGCGTCGACGCGGTGCAAAAGTATTGCTGGCTGCCGACGTCCGCCGCGTACTGGCTGCAAGTCTTCTGCGGCAGGTCACACCCCTCGTCAAAGCCCCAGTCCAGGTATACCGCGCTCGGGGTGGCGATCGCCACGTACCAGCCCATATCCTCGAGCAGCGCGAGAGAAACCTTCGAGAGACGCGAGAACGACGCGTCGGCCGACGCAGTCGCCATCATGATGTCGCCCTGGAAGAGCTCATACTCCCAGTGGCTGCCAGCGCTGCGTGTGCGTGTGCGTGTGCGTGTGCGTGTGCGTGTGTGTGTGTGTGGGGGGCATGTGTGTGTGCCATCATGATTGACATGACATGATTGACATCTGCCGACATGATTGACATCACATGATTGACAGCTGCCGGCCTCTTTCCTAGGGTCGTATGCGCCATCGAAGGCGTCCGACTGACTGTACAATCGATCACACACACACACACACACACACGCATGCATGCACACACGCACACACACGTACAACACACACACACACACACCTGCCGTCTCCACCATTATCCTCCAGCATGGCACCCTGGAGACCCGGGCAGCCAAACTGCTCTCGCACTGCCAACAGCACCTAAATATGGCCAGGGAGGGAAGCATAGGAGGGAGGGGGGCCGGCAGCGCAGTACAGAGTCAGCTTGATTGTGGGGATTGGGGGAGTGAGGGGGAGGAGCAGGGGTTGTGGGGGTCAGGGGAGAGAGGGGGGGGCAGGCAGCCAAACTGCGATCGCACCGCCAAAGGCAAATGGTTGGCCAGGGAGGGAAGCAGGGGAGGAAGGGGCAGGCAGCACAGCACAGCACTGCACAGCACAGCACACGGTCAACTTGATTGTGGGGATCAGGGGAGATGGGGTGGGAGGCGGGGGTTGGGGGGGTCAGGGGAGAGAGGGGGGGCAGGCAGCCAGCTGCGATCGCACCGCCAAAGGCAAATGGTTGGCCAGGGAGGGAAGCAGGGGAGGAGGGGGCAGGCAGCACAGCACAGCACTGCACAGCACAGCACACGGTCAACTTGATTGTGGGGATCAGGGGAGATGGGGTGGGAGGCGGGGGTTGGGGGGGTCAGGGGAGAGAGGGGGGGCAGGCAGCCAGCTGCGATCGCACCGCCAAAGGCAAATGGTTGGCCAGGGAGGGAAGCAGGGGAGGAGGGGGCAGGCAGCACAGCACAGCACAGCACAGCACAGCACACGGTCAACTTGATTGTGGGGATCAGGGGAGATGGGTGGGAGGCGGGGGTTGGGGGGTCAGGGGAGAGGGGGGCAGGCAGCCAAACTGCGATCGCACCGCCAAAGGCAAATGGTTGGCCAGGGAGGGAAGCAGGGGAGGAGGGGGCAGGCAGCACAGCACAGCACAGCACAGCACAGCACAGCACAGCACAGCACAGCACACGGTCAACTTGATTGTGGGGATTGGGGGAGTGAGGGGGAGGAGCAGGGGTTGTGGGGGTCAGGGGAGAGAGGGGGGGCAGGCAGCCAAACTGCGATCGCACCGCCAAAGGCAAATGGTTGGCCAGGGAGGGAAGCAGGGGAGGAGGGGGCAGGCAGCACAGCACAGCACAGCACAGCACAGCACACGGTCAACTTGATTGTGGGGATCAGGGGAGATGGGGGGGGAGGCAGGGGTTGTGAGGGTCAGGGGAGAGAGGGGGGGCAGGCAGCCAAACTGCGATCGCACCGCCAAAGGCAAATGGTTGGCCAGGGAGGGAAGCAGGGGAGGAGGGGGCAGCACAGCACAGCACAGCACAGCACAGCACAGCACAGCACAGCACACGGTCAGCTTGATTGTAGGGATCAGGGGAGATGGGGGGGGGAGGCAGGGATTGCGGGAGTCAGGGGAGAGAGGGGGGGCAGGAAGCTGAACTGCTCTCGCACCACAAGAGCAACTGGATGACCAGGGAGGGAAGCAGGGGGGGGGGAGAGGGGGAGACAGCAAAACACAGCACATGGTGGGGATCGGAGGGGGGCAGGGAGGGGGCAGGCAGCACAGCACAGCGCAGCATGGAACGGCACGGCACGGCACGGCACGGCACGGCACGGCACGGCACGGCGCAGCGCAGCGCACCAAAGCAGAGCATATCACAAGGTCACCTTGGGCGTCTTGATGTACGTGCCCCCGCGGTTGCCGGCGCTCGGCACCAGCTCCGCAGACACGTTTGCCACGCCTAGCTCGGTGTTGGAATTGTCAACGTACATTCGGTACACAGTGTTGCTGAATCCCAGCGCGTGGACAAACTCGTGCAAGATCGTGCTTACGAGGTCTTCGAACGACCCGCCCACGGCGATGGCGCACACGTTGACCTCTCCCAGCAGTGGGCGGTTGGACGTGGTATCAAACTGGGGTGTGCAACAGCAGAGTGGGGGGTTGCACCACAGAGTTTAGTTCCGGCTCGGGTCTGGCTCAAATTGGGTTGGTTAGTGTGTTCGCAGGGAGGACGCTGTGCACACATTGACATCATCCAAAAGTGGGCGGTTGGTCGTGGACTCAAACTGGGGTGCGCAAAAACAGAGTGGAGGTTGCATAGGGTAACGCGTTTTGTTCCGGCTCGGGTCTAGCTCAAGTTGGGTTGGTTGGTCTATTCGCAGGGAGGACGCTGCGCACACGTTGGCCTCGCCCAGAAATGGGCGGTTGGTTGTGGTGTCATGCTCAGGTGTGCGAGAGCAGGGGTGTGGTGGGTGTTGTGGGTGTGACAGGAGGGTAGCAACAGCAACAAGGGAGGGGGGGGCAGCAACAGGGGGGGCTGCAACAGGGGTGTTGCGGGTGTTGTGGGTGTCGCACACGTTGACCTCTCCCAGCAGTAGGCGGTGGGTCGTGGTGTCATACTGGGTTTCTTGTGGGTGTTGTGAGTGTCAAGTATCTAGGGAGTTGGATAACCCAGAGTGGTGGTGTGGAAAAGGAGATCAGTACCGTGTGCGTCTTTTGATAAGATTTGGGCCAGCAAGAAGATGCAAGTGCAGTCTAAGATGCGGGTTTACAACACTTTCGTGCTGCCCCACTTTCTGTACGGCTGCGAAACATGGGCCCCTAATAAAACACAACTGACTCGATTGGAGGTTGCCCACTCTAACTGCCTTCGTCGCATTCTGGGTGTGCGCCTGGTCGACCGGCACAGATTAACTATATTCGGCAGGCGTGCGACACTGAGCCAATTGAGAGCCTTGTGGCAAAGCGATCAATGCAGTGGCTAGGCCATGTGATGCGCATTCCGGCTTCTCGTCTTCCTCGTACGACTTTTGACTGCACAATGGATGTGGCTCGGCAGCAAGGCCGGCCTCCAGCCTCCTCCCGACACTATTTTCTTAAGCTACTGATTCAGCAGCTAGGCGAAACTAGTGGCACTCGTTCTGATTGGAAGACTTTTTCGGACACGGCGTTTGAGCGTGCTCAGGATAGGGTCGGGTGGATAGCCGTGGTGTACGGTCCGGCTGCCCCTCAGGCGCCGGCCCCTCCACCACGGCGGTCAAGTAGATTGGCAAGCGCCACTTGACCCCCTATCCCCTAGAAGCAGTTAGGACCAATTTTGGAGGCATCGCACAATAGCTCTCCTTTTTGCTCTGGGACTACACGTTGGCAGGCAGCCGGCTGGTGGCTACCGCTCCTCACAAGTAATTGTTAGGGCCAGAACTGGACTTGGGTCTAGGCGGTGGTACTAGGACTAGAGGTAGTCTATGCTGGAAAGCCGATGTAACTGTAACTGTTGTGAGTGTTGTGGGTGTTGTGGGTGAGGGTTGCAAGGGGTAAAGAAAACACACGCACGGGCGCGCACAGCCACGTCGCAGCACAGCCGCACCTTGCATGCGAGCGCAGGCGCGAGCACACACGCAGACGCGAGCACACACACACACACACACACACACACACACACCTTGCATCCGAGCGCGTATGCGAGCACGCCGCCCGTGCACTCACTCTCGTTGCTCGTGATATAGAGGACAAGGTCAGTGAGGAGGCCCGCAGGGTCGCCTACGTGTGCGTGTTTGTTTGTATGTGTGTGTGTATGTGTGTGTGTGTGTGTGTGTGTGTGTGTGTGTGTGTGTGTGTGTGTGTGTGTGCATGCATTTGTGCATGCGTGTGCACGTGTGTGTATGTGCGTGTGTGAATTGGGGGGGGGGGGGTGCATGATGCACTTTGGCTGATGGCTGGTTGGTGAGGAGGCCCGCAGGGCCGCCTATGTGTGCGTGTGTGTGTGTGTGTGTGTGTATGTGTGTGCATGCGTGTGTGTGTGTGCATGTGTGATAGGTGGGGGAGGGTGATGATAATAGTGACGCATGATGGCTGATGGCTGGTCGGCAAGGAGGCCTGTGCAAGGGGGGGGGCCATGTTGATCGGGATGCATGCTACTGGGGGGTGCTGCTGCTGCTGCTGCTGCTGCTGCTGCTGCTGCTTGCTGCTTGCTGCTTGCTGCTGCTGCTGCTGCTGCTGCTGCTGCTGCTGCTAGCTGCTGACTGCTGCTGCTGCTGCTAGCTACTTCTGCTAGCTACTTCTGCTTCTGCTTCTGCTTCTGCTGTAGGGTTGAATGGCTGCTGGCACTGCGCAACCTGCCCTAGGGGCTGCGGCATGGAGCAGGAAACACCCCCCTCCTCCCCCCCATTCATCCCCAGGTACAATGCGCCAACATGGGTGTCCGACAGACTGTGAAATCAACCCGCCGCCCCTCTGTTCCCGCCAGGTCAACTACGCTGACATAGGCGTCCGAAAAAATGTAAAAAATTGATGCCCCGCCAGGTCTAATATGCCAACATAGGCGTCCGACAGACTGTAGAATCGACCCCCCCTCCTCCCTTCAACGCCAGGTCTTGACACGCCAACATAGGTATCCGACAGACTGTAAACAAATGACACCCCAGGTCTAATACGCCAACAAAGGCGTCCGACAGACTGTAAAATCGACCCCCCCCCTTGCCAGGTATAATACGCCTGCCAACATCGGCATCCCCCACGGAATGCAAACTCGACCACCCCATCATTTTTTTTTCAAAATCCAGCTTTGCCCTCATAATCAATATGTAGGCGCCCACTGTCACCGCCAGGATTTGAATTTCAAACATCCAAGGCCACCAGCAGATAGCCTGAACTTTAAGCTGTCCAACAAGCAGCTTCCCATCCCAATCGACCAACCACAGCTCCTGTGCCATGCAAGCAAAAAAAGAGGTGAAAAGCGTTGTACTCGTACAATGGTAACCCCGTCAACTAAGACTACCGTCCGTGCGGTTCGCCTTTGCGAATAAGTGTCATTCCCTCCCCCCCCCCCCCCCCGCGAAGCTGATTAACTAACATACATTGTCGAGAATCGCGATTTGGAGCGTCAAAACGACTAAAAACGACGAAAACCGAACTCTGCAATCGCATTAAACAACTTAAGTTATGCCCCCCCCCCCCCGCAAAGGCAAACAGAATGGACGGTAAGGTTGTCCTCACCAGCTGCCGTCGTGGTGCAGCCACTACAGCTCGCAAAGTGTGATTTGTTGTATTTCGCGGCGATGCAGTACGTGTCCTGCAAGTGTGGAAAGTGTGGCAAGGGGGGGGGCATGGTCAGGTGCGAGGCATGGGGAGTGCCAGCAGCGGCAGCGGCAGCGGCAGCCCAGCGCCCAGCGGCAGCGCCTAGCGCCCAGCGCCAGCATCGAGCCAGCATCGAGCAAGTAGTAAGTAGTAGAGCACAGCCCACAATAAGAGGTGGGCATGTGTGCGTGCGTGTGCGAGCAGGCCATCAGAGAGGTGAGGTTGAGAGTGCGCACACACACACACACACACACACGCACGCACGCAGGAGCACACCAACGAGCTCGCTCTGCGGTCGTAAGAGCCACAGTCACAGGTGTGCATGCATGCTACAAAGGTTGAGTTTTTTTCAAGGGTCTGGGAGTAAGGGTTCGGGGTTTAAACCTTGAATCTAAAGCCTTAAACCGTAAACCCTGAAACCCTAAAGGCCATCCCCACCCAATCTGTGACCAAAATGTGGCCACAACCAAAAAAATACAAAGTTGACAAAACGGCCCCATCGCGCGTGCAGAATGACTTCTCGACACGTAATATAGACATGCGTGTCGAGATCGTGTGCTGGAATACGTCGTGGGGCCGTCACGGGCCTCGCGGAGCGCCATGCAACACTCGCACCCCCTGCCGCGCCGCTGCGAGGAGCCAGCCCCCCGCGACGCCTCCTACCGATCTTCAACACCCGTGGCATGAACTTGACGAGGCGCTGGGTCTCGTTCCGTGCCGCGTTGCCGGGGTCGCTGTTCTGGGCGACACCAAACTTTCGGCATGTTTTGCGGCGTCGCCTCTTGACCAAATCCACTTTTGACGTGTGCTTTTTAGTTGCCGCCAATCTCATTTAGACGCATGCGTCGTGGGTGACCGTGGCTTGGAGAGACGGTGAAATGCGGAACGAAATCGTTTGGCGTCAAACGTCACGTCACGGTTGCGTTTGACGCCAATCGGTTTCGTTCCGCATTTCACCGTCTCTCCAAGCCACGGTCACCCACGACGCATGCGTCTAAATGAAATTAGCGGCAACGAAAAGCACGCGTCAAAAGTGGATTTGGTCGACCAAGGAAGCCACAAGAAATTCCCAAAGTTTGGTGTCGCCCGTTGTCTTAGCTGGAATGCCATGTAACTGTAACTGTAAGGAAGCCACAAGAAATTCCCAGAGTTTGGTGTCGCCCGTTTTGGCCACTTTTACTCCTTGGGTGGGCCCAGGTTGGGTGGGGATGGCCTAAACTTAAAACCATAAAACCATAAAACACAACACCCACGCCGAAACCACGCACCGTTGTGGGTTCGACCAGCAGGCCACCTGAACCGATCGGCACCTTGACCTGCAATGGGCATGCAGGCGGCAGGGGGGGTGAGTGGGGGGGCGAAGCGTGTTGATGGTGATGGATTGTGCACTCCCACCGGCCCATCCACCTGCAAGTACTGCTGTATCATCTGGATCACCACCTCCGTCACCGTGCCCCCTCCCCCACCCCCCACCACCCTGCCCCCACCGACATACAGCTGCAGCTGCTGGATTGTCAAGCACTGCAAACTTCAACCTATGTGACGCACCTGCAAGTACTGCTGGATCGTCTGGGTCGCCACCTCCGTCGCCACCCCCCATCCCCCACCCACATGCCACCACCCACATGCTGCTGCTGCTCCTGCTGCTGCTGCTGCTGCTGCTGCTGCTGCTGCTGGATTGTCAACAACGGCTGGAAACTCCACCCATGTGATGTACCTGCAAGTACTGCTGGATCGTCTGGATCGCCACCTCGGTCGCCACCCCCCATCTCCCACCCCCCACCACCATGCCCCCACTGACATACAGCTGCTGCTGCTGCTGCTGGCTTGTCAACCACGGCTGCGAACTTCCAACTACGTGATGCACCTGCATTTTGTCAATACTGCTGGATCGTCTGGATCGCCACCTCCGTCACCGTGCCCCATCCTCCACTCCCCACTGACATACAGCTGCTGCTGCCGCTGCTGCTGCTGGCCTGTCAATCACGACTGCAAAACTTCAACCTCCTATGTGACGCACCTGCAAGTACTGCTGGATCGTCTGGATCGCCACCTCGGTGGCCGTGCGCAGCCTGGCTTGCAGTGCTGATGACAGCGAACTGATCTGGTACTCTGGTAGAATGCGGATGGTGGCAGGCGCTAGCAGGGAGCGAGCCTGCGGTATGTGCGTGCGTGTGTTTGTGTGTGTGCGTGTGCATGTGTGTGTGTGTGCGTGCATGTGTGTGCGTGTGTTTGTGTGTGTGGGTGTGTGTGTGTGTTTTGTTTGTTTGTGTGTGTGTTGGGGCTCGATTAGCGGAGGCGCGTTCTCGTCGCCGAGCCCTGGACCCAGCAATGCGGCGCTGCTGGTGACGAGATCTCCGTGCCGCTGACGAGCGGGGTAAAATACGACTGGCCCGGCTCCTGCGAGACTGCCCATCGGTGGAACACTTCAGGAGCGGCTTGCCCGGCGCTGCCATGGCTTGGCGAGTAGCCGCGGCGCTGCCGCGGCCCGTGCTGGGAGACGGCCCTTATCCTCCCCCCATGCAGGACGCCATGCGGCACCGATCTCGACGAGTTGATCGACAAGCGGAGGAGCTGGCGCCAGTCAATGCATGCTGGACATTGGTCAAGATGGCTGCCGTGGAGGCGGGCTACCATCACGGCTTCATCGGTGGCGACCGCCGAGGCAACACAGAGTAAATCCGCTTCACCAATCGCAGCGTTCGTCACCGCGCTCATCCTTGGGGTCGCTCGTCTGCCGGTGACTGGCGTTGGAACGTCTTCAGGCAGCCTCCATGACAACTCTGTCGTCCATGCACCCCTGGAGGGTGGGACCTGGCCATGCATGAGGCATGGGGCGCCGGCTGGGCCCCATGCAAACGAGAGCTGGACAGCCATGCACTGCCAGCGGGGACCGTTCCAGTCAGCGCCAGTCGGCTCTGCCGGCTTGACTGGCCACAAGGCCACTACTGTGACCCTGAGGAGGGTCCTCTCCTATATGCTCCTTGCCAGACATGTCTCTCAGAGACCGCTGTTTGGGTAGTCTAGCCGGCGGGAGCGGTAGTCTATCGGCCGGGAGCCGGCGGTACTCTAGTACTTAAGTGTGCTGGAGTATCGGCGGGTGTCTCTAGTAGAAGAATAGCCTGCTTAGCTGGAAACTCCGTGTTACTGTTACTGTGTGTGTGTGTCGATTTTGGTGGGTGGGTGGGTGGGCGGGTCGGGGGAGGCAGCGCCCGCGTGTTTTTGGTGATTCTGGAATCATAACATCCATTTGATAAAGAAAATAGCCTAGGCTGTGTGTGTGTGTGTGATTGCCCTTGTTGTTTGTGGGGAGCGTGGGAGGGCACACACGCGCATCACGCGCGAGTGGTTGTAGTGCTTTGTGGGCTCTCCTCCTCAGCACCCACGACACAATGCTGGGCACCAGCACCAAGCATGGCTCAGGCAAGCCTGCTGTGCCGTGCTGTGCTGGCCAGGCTTGCCCCCCTTGCTGGATGGTTGCGCACGGGCAAGGGCCATGCCCACTCTTCTGTGTCTGTCTGGCAAGTGGCGCACTGCATCGCAGCTGCGGCAGCACCACAACCCACCCTCCTCGATGCCTCCTGCTTGGGGACGTCAGTGCCTTGCTGCGCGCGCAGCTTCGCCTTACGCGCCAGATGCTTCTGCACCGTGTCCTCAAGGTGTTGCCGAGGCCTGTCCGGCAGGCGCCCTGCGCTCGCCATCACAAGCGACACCATCACAAGCGCCAGAGCCAGGAGCACCACGCCGCTGCGCTGTGCCATCGGAGCTGGACTGGAGGAGCGTGGGACAAGTACGCAAGCACGGCTGGCCAATGGGGCTGGCCTGCCTGTGCAAAAGCGCCTTCCCTAACAGATTTGGGGGTTGCTGAGAGCTCTAGGCTGCTTGAAGTTGCTTGATTTGGCGGCAGTGTGGCAGCATGTGTGGAACCACGAACGCGCGGCACAACACCGACTCAAGGAGGCTTTACCAAGGACAGTGCAGTAACGACAGCTTATCTTGTGCGGGGGGCAGGGGGGGAGGGGGGGGGGCTGAAGTGTTCCTTGAATATGAAGGGCTCACCTGCGCCCTGGCCTTCAACAGGATTTGGTGCACAAGGCTGAGGCAAGGCTTGTCTCAGCCTTGTGCGCCAAATGCTTTTGCAACTGGCCCTCAAAGTGTTGCCGCGACCTGTCAGACAGGCGCCCTGCCATGCGTACACACACACACACTCACATACACATGCCCTCGGGAGACGTGCTCCGCGAGGCACATCACAGTCTCTCATCGTGAGCGGTGAGTCGCTCGCAGGAGTGAGACGACGAAGAAGGCGATGCAGTATTTTTTGATGCTAGCAGGGGGGCTGACTTGGGTCTAGGCGGTGGTACTAGGACTAAAAGGTAGTCTTCGCTGGAAAGCCGATGTTACTGGCACTGTAGCAGGGGGGGGGAGGGTGAGTGTGTGCAAGCGCCGCCACCACAGCCAGGAGCACGACGCCGCTGCGCCGTGGCATCGGCAGGGTTGCACGGTACGTGGTACCGTACCGCCACGTGGCCACGTACCGGTACTGGTCAGGAGGTTGAACCCCTCCCCTCAGTACGCGCATACCGTGGAACCCTGGGCATCGGAGCTAGCAACTGGGAGGCGTGTACTGGGCAAGCAGGCAAGCGAGCGAACAACCCGCTAACCAAGCAAGCACCAACCAACCAAGCACCAAGCGAGCGCGCAACCAAGTCACAAGTTACGCAGGCAAGCAGGCAAGCGGGCAAGCGAGCAAGCGGGCAAGCAGGCAAGGGCCGGAGCGAGCACGAAGGCCGATGGGACTGGCCTGCCTGAGCAACAGCGCCTTGCTTAACAGCTTCGCTATGATTCTGTGACTGGTTCCACTGCTAGCCGCTGCTATTGGCGGTGCATGTGTGAACCACAACACACAACACCCAGGATCACATTCTGTTTTATTTACTTATGACAGCGCAGTCGCGATGTCTCAGCGTGTGCGGGGAGGTACGGGTGGGTGGGTGGGTAGAATGAATGAAGCACAGTTCAAAAGAATCTGAAGAGCTCTGCTCTGGTCTGGAACATAGTGTGGTCTGAACCTCCAGTAGGGTCTGGGCTGCCTCAGGGCAGTGAGAACATGATTTCTCTTGAGGGATTGTAAAGGGATTGTTAACAAGGATACAGTAACCTGCCCGCGCCCGTTGGTCGACACAATTAAATGTGCGGCGCCGAGCCACAGACATGGCCCACAGCTCGCGCGCAACGATACGATGAACGGGGCACGGGGCAGCCGTCCCCTAAAGGGGCAGTGCCACCAGCCAGATGGTTTGAAGCATGAAGCAGCCGGTGGGCACACCCACAGCACCTCACGCCCCCCTGCTTTGCGTGCCATCACCATCCCACGCGCCCATCATCTTGCATCAGAAGGATGCATACATACAGCTCTGCGGCGCCCGTGACGCCAGTTCCAGCAGCAGCGGCGGCTAACACCACCTGTGCCTGCACGACAGTCTCCATCCCATCATCTCAGAAGGGTGCAGACAAATCTCCATCTCAACTGCTGAGGCGGCGCCTGCGGCTGCGGTAGATTCACCACCGCAGGCACGCCAGAGGTGTCGTACACTGGGGCGCACACTGGGGGTGGTGAAGACACACCACCCACCCGGGGGTGGGGAAAGCACCACCTCGGGGTAGGGAAAGCAATACATTCGGGTGGGGGAAGCAACGCCTCCCAAGGGTCAAGACCTGGTGGGGCTGACTGCCGCCCCGGTGTGACGCCGACAGAGGCAAGTGCGGCGGCCGCCTGCGCCCACGCCCGGCCCTTGCTTGCTCTCGCTTGCTTGTGTCCATGGCGCCATTCTGCATACCGCTGCGGCGGGCAGCTGCTCCATCAGAGCTGCATGTGTGGCGACAGCCACCTGCGCCCATGCCCGCGCCTGGGCTGCTTGCTCGCTTGCTTGCGCCCATAGCGCCATCCTGCCCGCCGCTGCTGCAGGCAGCTGCTCCAACGGCTGCATGTGTGGCGGCAGCCACCCACGCCCGTGCCCGCGCCCGCGCCCGGCCCTTGCTTGCTTTCGCTTGCTTGCGCCCATGGCGCCATCCTGTATGCCGCCTGTTGCAGGCAGCTGCTCCATCGGAGCTGCATGCGCAGCGACACCCACACGCGCCCGTGCCCGCGCCTGGCCCTTGGTTGCTTTCGCTTGCTTGCGCCCATGGCGCTATCCTGTGCGCAGCTGCTGTAGGCAGCTGCGCCATCGGGGCTGCCTACAGCATCCGCGGCGACAGTCACACCCGCCCGCACCCGTGCTCGCGCCCGTGCACTTGGGTTGCTCTCGCTTGCTTGCGCCCACAGCGCCATCCTGCGCGCCGCAGCTGCATCGGCTGCTCCATCAGCGCATGTGCGGCGACAGCCACCCGCGCCCGCGCCCGTGCCCGCGACCACGCCCGTGCCCTTGCTTGCTCTCGCTCGCTTGCGCCCATGGCACCATCCTGCGCGCCATCCTGCTGCAGGCAGCTGCTCCATCGGAGCTGCATGCGCGGCGACAGTCACCCGCGCCTGCGCCTGCGCCCGGCCCTTCGTTGCTCTCGCTAGCTTGTGCCCATGGCACCATTCTGCGAGCCTGCTGCAGGCAGCTGCTTCATCGGAGCTGCATGCGCGGCGACAGCCACCCACGCCTGCACCTGCGCCCGTCCATGCTCGCTTGCTTGCTCGTGCCCATGGTGCCGACAGCGGAGCGCCGGTATGGCAAAAAGGCTGCCCCATCGGAGCTGCATCTGCGGCGGCGCCTCCTGCAACTGCGCTCGTCGCTTGCGTGCAGGGCGCCATCATATGCGCATCATTGTTGACGGCTGCTCCATCGGCTGCACCTGCGGCGACCACCTCCTGCGCCTGTGCTCGCCCCTGCTGACGTGCTTGCGCCCATGGTGCCATCACTTGCGTCGTGGACGTTATCACCTCTGCCCAGTTGCCGACGGCTGCTCCATTGGCTGCATCAATGGCGGCCCGCGCGGCGCGACATGCACGACGCCCGGGCCACTGGCCGCGTACTGGGGTGGGTACTGCGCTGGGTACTGGGCTGGTATGGAGTAGGGCGGGGGCTGGCCACCTGGGCCTCCGGGCGAGTACGGCTGTTGGGGATACGTGCCGTTGT
>VFSX01000684.1:59725-61398 GCA_016618255.1 Chlamydomonas sp. UWO 241 | reverse complement strand
GGAGGACGGTGGTGTCGTAGTCTTTGCGGGACTCGGGGGTGTGGAGGACGCCGTCGACAACGTAGCCGATTTGGATGCCAGCGTTGGGGATCTGGGCAATCAGGGATCTGATTACGGTGTCGATGTAGACGATGAAGAGTAGGGGTGAGATGGGGCAGCCTTGCTTGACACCGGTTTCCAGAGGGAAGGGGGCAGAGAGTGCGTCGCCGACGCGGGTACGGGCCGTGGCATCAGAGTAGAGGCTCTTGATGTGGTCGAGGAGGTCAGGGGTACTCCGCGGTGGCGGAGGGTTTCCCAGAGCGCGGGGTGGTTGACACGGTCGAACGCCTTCGAGAGGTCAACGTAGGCCACGTGAAGGGGGGCGTGAGCGCGGTGGGACTCCTCTTGGAGGCGGCGTAGGGCAAAGATGGCGCCAGTAGTGCCTCGGCCGGGCCGGAAGCCGAACTGGGAGGTGTGAAGGGATGGCTCCAGGTGCCGTCCGAGGCGGCCGAGGAGGATGTGGGTGTGGACTTTGCCCGGGACGGGCAGGAGGGAGATGCCACGGTAGGACTTGCAGAGAGTGGTCGGGCCTGAGGATGCGCCCTTGTAGAGGGGGCAGATCTCCGCTTGTCTCCACGAGGTAGGAGTGGTGTTGGTGTCCCAGCATGAGCGGATGATGTCATGGAGGGCGGAGGCGACGGCGGGGCCGCCGCTCTTGATGAGGGGAGCGGTGATGGCGTCGGAGCCCGGGGAGGTGTTTTTGAGTGCCTTGATGGCGGCCTCAATCTCGTCTCGTGAGGGCTCGGAAGGTGTGGGGGAAGGGGATGGGGCGGCATGGGCGTGGGCGGGGACGGGGGGGGAGAGTGTGGGGGAAGGGGATGGGGCGGCGGGGGCTGGGGCGGGGGCGGGTACAGGGAGGGAGGGAGGCGTGATGGCAGGAGGGGCAGGGGGGGCAGTGGGTGTGTGGGCCAGGTGGGAAGCCAGGCGGGCGGGGTCGACGGTGGAAGGGAGGGTGTGGAGGGTTTCAAAGTGTTTGCCAAACGCGTTGGCCACGGCCTGCGTGCCAAAGCAGAGGCGGTCGTCGTCGCCGCGGATGGCTGGGGCGGTGGCGGAGGAGGGGCGGTTGACGAGGCGTTGGAGGGCACGGTGGGCGGTGTGGGGTTTGTGGTTGTCGAAGTCATGTTGGATGACAGCGGCATTGGTGTTCCAGTGCGTGTCGGTGTCCGCTCTCAGGGAGGACTTCAGCTCTGTCTGTAGACGCTTGGTCTTCCCGCGGAGAGCATCAGAGAGGGGAGTGTGTCGGGCGTGGAGGGCGGACTCGACGCGGAGGGATTGGAGGTCACGCGCGAGTGACAGGGATTTGTCAGAGAGGGTGAGGTGGGTGGGAGCTTCGGGCGGGCGGCGGCCAAGCACCGCCTTGGCCGCGGCGTGGAGGGCCGCGTTGAAGTGGTCCATCCGCTGGTCCAAGGTGAGGGGAAGGGGGAGGGGTGGCGGGGTGGCGAGGGCGTCCGCGACGGCCTCGGCGTACGCGTTCTGCGTTGCTGGGTCGCGGAGCAGGTCAGTGAAGTAGCGCGGGGGGGGAGGGGGCCGCTGGTGTTCGTGTCTCCAGGTTCTGGAGAAGTGGAGGCGGATGCGGGCGGTGACGAGGGCGTGGTCGGGTGGGGTGACGGTGGGGAGTGGGCGGGTGATGGGGC
>VFSX01000684.1:27225-54725 GCA_016618255.1 Chlamydomonas sp. UWO 241 | reverse complement strand
CGCGGTCAGCCGGCTCACCGAGATGCAGTCGCTCGAGTACCTTCTTCACCACGCGCAGGTGGGTGGGATTGGGCTCGTTTGCTCTTTCATGCCACCTGCCCGCAACCACCTGCCCGCCACCTGCTGCAGCGCCACCCACCTGCCCACCACTTACAAGCCACCTGCCACCCGCCCACCACCTGCCCGCCACCTGCCCACCACCTTTCCCGCCACGTGCATACCACCTTCCCGCCATCTTCCTGGCACCTTCCTGACACCTGCCTTCCACCTGCATGCCACCTGCCCACCACCTGCCCACCACCTTCCCGCCACCCTCCCGCCACCTTCCTGACACCTCCCGCCACCTTCCCGCCACCTTCCGCAGCGCCACCTCCCAGGCAACGTGCTTGCGCTGCAAGAGGCGCTCGCCAAGAGCAACGCGCAGCAGTGGAAGGAGTCGACCAAAAAGTCGTCGGCGGCGTGACCTGACTTCACCATGTGACGCGACTCTGGCGCCGGCTTTCGTGCTGATCATGTGAGCTCGCCGGCTGTCAACCGTCCGGCAGCGTGCTTGCGCTGCAGGCGGCGCTCGCCAAGACATAGTCACAGCAGTGGAAAGAGTCCACGAACAAGGCGTCGTCGCAGTGACCAGACTTCACCATATGACTCGACTCTGGCGCTGGCGTTCGTGCGGATCATGTGAGCTCGCCGGCTGTCAACCGTCCGGCAGCGTGCTTGCGCTGCAGGCGGCGCTCGCCAAGACATAGTCACAGCAGTGGAAAGAGTCCACGAAAAAGGCGTCGTCGCAGTGACCAGACTTTACCATACGACTCGACTCTGGCGCTGGCGTTCATGCGGATCATGTGAGCTCGCCGACCGTCCGGCAGCGTGTATGCGCTGCAGGCGGCGCGCGCCAAGAGAGACTCGCAGTCGTGGCTCGAGCCCATGACGATGGTGCTGCATCGTGGCTGTGCCAGCCATCGATGGTGATGTGCCGGCGTTTTTCTTGGGATCGTGAGCTCGCTCGACGTACCCGGCAGCGTGTGGCGGAGCAGGTGGCGCGTGCTAAGAGCTCGAGTCTGCGTCGGAGGCGTCGTGACCATCACGGCTGTGCCAGCCATCGTGCACAGCCGATGCTGTGCCGGCCATTGTGCACAGCCAATGCTGTGCCAGCCATCGTGCTGATCATGTGAGCTCGCCGGCCGTCGACCGTCTTGCAGCATGCCCGCGCTGCAGGCGGCGCGCGCCAGGAGCAACGTGCAGTCGTGGCTCGAGTCCACGACGATGGCGCTGTGACCATCGTCGGCTGCGCCAGCTATTGATGGTGATGTGCCGGCGTTCCTGGGGATCGTGAGCTCGCTGGACGTGCCCGGCAACGTGTGTGCGGTGCAGGTGGCGCGCGCCAAGAGCTCGAGTCCACGACGATAGCGATGTGACTATCATGACGGCCGATGGCGTGCCGGCCACCGTGCGGATCGCGTGGGCTTGTCGGCTGTTAACGTGCCCGGCAGCGTGCTCGCGCTGCCGGCGGCGCGCGCCAAGAGAGACTCGCAGTCGTGGCTCGAGTCCACGACCGAGGCGTCGAGACCAGCATGAGCTGTGCCGGCCGATGCTGTGCCGGCCATCGACGCGGCTATGCCCGGCACGGCCGCCATGCAGTTATGCACGGCTGCGTACACGGCACCCTCTCTTCTATATGTATGAATTTTGTGGATGCTAGCGTATTATCGCTTTCACTAGTTTCGGACCGCGCACGTTTCGGAACGCTGATGCTCCTGCCTGCTGCGTTGGTGTGATCACACCTTTGTCGATGGCGCGCAGCCCGCGACCGTGTTGAAACAGTATTGAGACACGACTGTGAGAGCAGCAGCAGCAGCACACACGCACACGCGCGCACACACGCACAGTGCCGATCATGGAGACGCTTCTGGCGCGCCGTCTGGCACCAACACCCCGCAGTTCTTGAATATGCAAAACTCCCATGTATACACAGCCAACTGGCTAGAGAATCTCCGCGTCGTTTTCTTACGCGCCATCTTGACCAATGTCCAGCATGCATTGACGGGCGCCAGCTCCTCCGCTCGTCGATCAACTCGTCGAGATCGGTGCCGCATGGCGTCCTGCATGGGGGGAGGATAAGGACGGTCTCCCAGCACGGGCCGCGGCAGCGCCGCGGCTACTCGCCAAGCCATGGCAGCGCCGGGCAAGCCGCTCCTGAAGTGTTCCACCGAGGGGCAGTCTAGCAGGAGCCGGGGCCAGTCGAGTTTTACCCCGCTCGTCAGCGGCACGGAGATCCTCGTCACCAGCAGCGCCGCATTGCTGGGTCCAGGGCTCGGCGACGAGAACGCGCCTCCGTTAATCGAGCCCCTGTTCGCACCAAGTTCGAACCTCCACACTCACCCCTGCCAACCAGCCACCAAGAGAGAGTGAGAAGATAACCACTCCCAAGACACAAGACACACGACTGTCTCCTGGATCTAGCGACGACGTCGTCGGTCCTTGTACTAGCAGGAACGAACAGCCTGCAAACTCGACTAGCAGGAACGAACACCCTGCAAATTCGACTCTTCAGACGCGTCGTTGATCGTCGCGTCACGACCTACTTACGTGAGCGGTGCGTCTGCTCTGACATGCCAGCGCCCCGGCTGCCTTGAGGGATGCTAAGCAGCAGGTGGATCTTCCAGAGGCCAGCTCTGCAAGGCCTGCATGTGGGCCGAGCCTGCCCGGCTCTGGCCGCACGCACACCCGCGTGTGTGCGTACACGCACCATGCACGCCATGCACCATGCACGCCATGCAAAGCCACACATCGCGCACCCCTCATGCAACCCCCCACATGAGCAAATGCTCATCGCTGCTCGTGTCCCCCTCCGCCCGTATGCTCGCGCGCAGCCACTCGACACACGATGCCTCCACTCGCCCGCCGGGATGTGAGGAACCTTGTGCGCAAGCTTGGTGCGGACGCTCGACCGAGCCAGCAGAGGCAAGCTCTGGCAGCAATTGGAGCGCTGTGTGGCATCGGCCAAGTGCTCCACATTCGCGATGTGGATCGAGAGGGCCTGGCCGCCATCGTTGCGGCTGGTGCCATCCCACCGCTGGTGCAGCTGCTCGGGCCTGGCTCTCAGGCTGACATGCAACAGGCCGCTGCAGGCATACTCAATTTCCTCGCTCTGAATGTCGGGGACATTGCCAGCATTGCTGCTACTGGTGCCATCCCTCTTCTGGTACAACTGCTGCAGCCTGACGCTCCGTCTCCGATTCAGTCAAGTGCATCCGCAGTATTGATGCGGCTGGCTCGGAATGCTGAGACTGCGGTCACGATCGCTGCAGCGGGGGCCATCCCTCCGCGGCTACTGGGGCCTGACTCTTCAACTGTGTTGCAAGCGAATGTGGCAGAAGCACTTGCAAAGATCGCTTGGTATGGTGAGTGTGCTACCACCGTTGCTGGTGCTGGTGCCATCCCTCCACTTGTGCGGATGCTGGACACTGGCTCTTCAGCTGGGATGCAGCAGAACGCAACAGGAGCACTGGGCATCCTCTCTGAGGACTCCGAGAATGCAGCCACCATTGCTGCCGCTGGTGCCATCCCTCTGCTAGTGCGGCTGCTAGGCGCTGGCTCTCCAGCTGCAGTGCAGAAGGGTGCAGCCGGAGCACTGAGGACCCTCTCGAAGCACACTGAGAATGTGGCCACCATTGCTGCCGCCGGTGCCATCCCTCTGCTAGTGCAGCTGCTGGGCACTGGCTCTGAAGCTGGAGCGCAGCAGAGTGCAGCTGGTGTCCTGAGCCGCATTGTTCTCGTGGAGGGGAGTGCCCCCATCGCGAGAGGCGTGTATATCCCATCTGCGGCCACTGAGAATGTGGCCACCATCGTCGCCGCCGGTGCCGTCCCTTTGCTGGTGCAGCTGCTGCGGCCTCGCTCTGGTGCCGACACGCAGCTGACTGAGCCACCTCGCTCGCTTTGATGAGTTCGCGGGCACCATTGCTGCTGCCGGTGCCATCCCGCCACTGGTGCACCTGCTAGGCCCTGGCTCCCGAGCTGACGTGCGCACGGCGGCGACGTGTGCTGTGATCCACCTTGCTCGGGATGCATTGCGAGCTGATATTGCGGCCGCCATCACTGCTGCCGGTGCCGTCCCGCTGCTGGAGATGCTGCAAGCTGGGCCCGACCCTGTTGCAAGGGAGGCTGTGACCCGAGCCCTGATGGCCCTCGCTGGCGTTTCTCCACTGGTGCAGCTGTTCAGGCACCTGGCCGCGTGATCGACGCGGACGCGTCTAGAGCACTGAGGGTCGGCACTGCCGCCGGTGCCGTCCCTCTGCTGGAGATGCTGCAAGCTGGGCCCGACCCTGTCGCAAAAGACGCTGCATCACGAGCCCTGATGGCACTCGCCGGCGTTTCTCCACTGGTGCAGCTGTTCGGGCGCCTGGGCGCTTTATCGACGCGGCCACATCTGGAGCGCGGAGGGCGTTCGGCATTGGCGCCGGTGCTGACATTAGCACTGCCAGTATTACCGGCCTCGGAGCAACGTGCTGCGACAAGGGACTGGGTTGATGCGCAGTGTTTAAAAACATTGAAAATTTTCAATTGATTTAAATTGGCTGGGCGTGTTTGCGTCTTTTGATCAGATTTGGGCCAGCAAGAAGATGCAAGTGCAGTCTAAGATGCGGGTTTACAACACTTTCGTGCTGCCCCACTTTCTGTACGGCTGCGAAACATGGGCCCCTACTAAACCACAACTGACTCGATTGGAGGTTGCCCACTCTAACTGCCTTCGTCGCATTCTGGGTGTGCGCCTGGTCGACCGGCACAGATTAACTTATATTCGGCAGGCGTGCGACACTGAGCCAATTGAGAGCCTTGTGGCAAAGCGATCAATGCAGTGGCTAGGCCATGTGATGCGCATGCCGGCTTCTCGTCTTCCTCGTACGACTTTTGACTGCACAATGGATGTGGCTCGGCAGCAAGGCCGGCCTCCAGCCTCCTCCCGACACTATTTTCGTAAGCTACTGATTCAGCAGCTAGGCGAAACTAGTGGCACTCGTTCTGATTGGAAGACTTTTTCGGACACGGCGTTTGAGCGTGCTCAGGATAGGGTCGGGTGGAGAGCCGTGGTGTACGGTCCGGCTGCCCCTCAGGCGCCGGCCCCTCCACCACGGCGGTCAAGTAGATTGGCAAGCGCCACTTGACCCCCTATCCCCTAGAAGCAGTTAGGACCTATTTTGGAGGCGTCGCACAATAGCTCTCCTTTTTGCTCTGGGACTACACGTTGGCAGGCAGCCGGCTGGTGGCTACCGCCCCCCACAAGTAATTGTTAGGGCCCCCACTGGTGCAGCTGTTCGGGCGCCTGGCCGCCTGATCGACGCGGCCGCATCTAGAGCACTGAGGGCGGTCAACACTGGCACAGTGCTTTCTCAATTGATTCAGATTAATTAATACCTACCGCCTGGCCACCACCAGGCCACCAGCAAAAATCCTGAATTGCCTCAAGACTGCCTCAGGACTACTGGCATTTTTTGCCGATGCATTTTTGCCGAAACAGTGCGAAACCAAAAATGTCACACTTCTCGCCCCAATTTTTCGCCATTAAGCGGTCAGCTGCGCCGGGGAAACCAACAATTACCGCCTGTTGACTGCCGTCGGCGGTAGACCGCCTAGTTGAGGAGGCACTGCATTGACGCCGTTGCTGACGTTAGCACTGCCAGTATCACCCCGCCCTCGGTGCAAGAAGTGCTGCAACGAGGGGCTGGGTTGATGCGCTGACTTTGTGTTGTGCAGCGCTGCCACCGCCTCGCACCGAGTCCTGTCAATGTGTTGATAATATGGTAGCTAGCCTCGTAAGGCAGCTCACTCGATCCCACGCCCCGAGGGTGCACGCGTACTGTAAACTGTAAACTGTGTTGATGACAGTGTCGATGACATGGATGTTAGTTGGGAAGCTCCGGCACTGCGACCACCCCGGCACTGCGACCACCACCCACTGCGACGTGGTGCCTGCCGGGGCAGACCACGGCCGCACCCGACGTACCAGCCGCAACACGCGGCGATCTGCCTCCCCCCGACTAGGGAACGTTGTAAGACACGAAGATTGGCATGAGGAGGAAGTTACGCTGTGATCAGCAGCAGTGTCCCGCAGCTCCCCCCGTGCACACACACACCCAGATGCGCACGCGCACACACACTCGCCTGTCGACCGTCGAGTCGCTCCTGGTGCACCCGCCCCCCTGCCCCCCCCCCCCCGAGGGTGTCAACACACGCACCTGCAAACCTGCAGCAGAGAGAGGGTGAGTTTCTAAGGGATGTGCCTCCCCTGTCCCACCTTCCCCACACTCACACTCAAGCCCTCCGATAGCAGAGTGTGCTAATGCCCCTGTGCTGATTCTTGTGTCCTCTTACAGCGACATAAAGATCCGCGAGCTATCCAATCGACGTCGGCAAAATTGGGGGGGCTGGTAGCACCATGGCAGTTAGCACCATTGCTTTTAGCATGCCCATATTTCGTCAGCTTCTCGAGCCTGAAAGCAGCACCTACACCTACCTGCTGGCGGATGCGTCGACCAAGGAGGCTGTGATCATCGATCCCGTTGACGTGACTTGGTGCGAGGCACCCATGCGCCTCGCCATGCCCATGCGCCTCGCACTCAATGGACCCGTCACCACTGCCCTGTTTCATGACGGGCCCGTGCCCACATACACACACGTGTGCGCCACCAACACACACACACACACACACACACACACACACACACACACACACACACACGCACACACCCCGACACACACGCGCACACACGCGCGCACACACGTGCGCGCACTCACACGCCCCCTCCCCCCCACACACAGTGACCGCGACCTCAAGTTGATCGAAGAGATGGGCCTCAAGCTTATCTACGCGATCAACACGCACGCGCACGCGGACCACATCACTGGCACTGGGCTGATCAAGCAGCGCGTGCCGGGTGTGAAGAGCGGAATTGCGAAGGTGTGTGTGTTTGTGTGCATGTGGGTGTGTGGGTGTGGGTGTGGGGGGGTCTGCGTGTGTGAAAGTGTGTGTGCATGTGTGTGTGTGTGTGTGTGTGCACATGTGTGCACATGTGTGTGTGTGTGTGTGTGCATTGCAGGATGGGGTTGTACGCAGAACGCGACACCCGTTTTTACATATATATGCACGCACACATCTTCAGAGGGGGGAGGGGGGCTGATCAAGCAGCGCGTGCCGGGGGTCAAGAGCGGGATCGCGAAGGTGTGTGTGTGTTTGTGTGTGTGCGTGCGTGTGTGTGTGGGGTGGTGGAAGGTGGGTGTCTGTGTGTGGGTGTGGGTGGGGGGGGGCGTGTGTGTGTGCGTACACGCGTGTGTGTGTGTGTGTGTGTGTGTGTGTGTGTGTGTGCGTGCGTGCATCTGCGTACGTGTGTGTGTGTGTGTGTGTGTGTGTGTGTGTAGACGTGGCGGCAGGGCACAGAGGCGCTGCTGTGGGCACGTTTTTTATTATCACAAATCGTATGCTCGTGGGGGTTTCGAGTGCGTGTGTGTGTAGGGCGCGGCACGGTATACGTATACGGTATATACCGTATGTATACCATGACGGTATAAATACCATATACGGCGGGATGTGTACCGCATACAACATTTTTTTGGAAGACAAGTAAAAGGCGTCAAGGCCCCAACTCCCTTGAAACTGCATGGATTTCGATGGTTCGACTTCCACTAGACAGCTCATGACAAGGGCTATCCAGAACAACGCTTGGACGCAGCATAGGGTGGAGGGAAGGACATGGTGGTTGCATGGAACGCAGGGACGCTCCGGCTGTCATGCAGTGAGAAAAAACTAGTTTTGTGTTTCCTCTTAACCAAACATAGCAAAGTATGCTTGTAAGAGTGGATTTGTGATGCCCATCATGTCAGGCATCCGAATCCACCGTTCCCGTCTCAATTGGATAAAGAAATCAAGGGTACACACGTATACCCTTGTATACGGTATACGTTATACGGTATTATACGGTATACGGGCCCACGTTTATGGTATACTGCCGCGCCCTATGTGTGTGTGTGTGTGTGCATGTGTCACACATGATGTGTGTGTGTGTGTGTGTTTGTGTACACACACAAACACGCACACACACACACACGCACAAACACACACACAGACATGCAGGTGTCTGGAGCAAAGGCCGACATCTACTTCAAGCCACACACACACACACGCGCACACACGCCATGCAGGTGTCTGGAGCAAAGGCCGACATCTACTTCAAGCCACACACACACACACGCGCACACACGCCATGCAGGTGTCTGGAGCAAAGGCCGACATCTACTTCAAGCCACACACACACACACGCGCACACACGCCATGCAGGTGTCTGGAGCAAAGGCCGACATCTACTTCAAGCCACACACACACAAACGCGCACACACGCCATGCAGGTGTCTGGAGCAAAGGCCGACATCTACTTCAAGCCACACACACACACACGCGCACACACGCCATGCAGGTGTCTGGAGCAAAGGCCGACATCTACTTCAAGCCACACACACACACACGCGCACACACGACATGCAGGTGTCTGGAGCAAAGGCCGACATCTACTTCAAGCCACACACACACACACGCGCACACACGCCATGCAGGTGTCTGGAGCAAAGGCCGACATCTACTTCAAGCCACACACACACACACGCGCACACACGCCATGCAGGTGTCTGGAGCAAAGGCCGACATCTACTTCAAGCCACACACACACACACGCGCACACACGCCATGCAGGTGTCTGGAGCAAAGGCCGACATCTACTTCAAGCCACACACACACACACGCGCACACACGCCATGCAGGTGTCTGGAGCAAAGGCCGACATCTACTTCAAGCCACACACACACACACACGCGCACCCACGCCATGCAGGTGTCTGGAGCAAAGGCCGACATCTACTTCAAGCCACACACACACACGCGCACACACGCCATGCAGGTGTCTGGAGCAAAGGCCGACATCTACTTCAAGCCACACACACACACACGCGCACACACGCCATGCAGGTGTCTGGAGCAAAGGCCGATATCTACTTCAAGCCACACACACACACACGCGCACACACGCCATGCAGGTGTCTGGAGCAAAGGCCGACATCTACTTCAAGCCACACACACACACACGCGCACACACGCCATGAAGGTGTCTGGAGCAAAGGCCGACATCTACTTCAAGCCACACACACACACACGCGCACACACGCCATGCAGGTGTCTGGAGCAAAGGCCGACATCTACTTCAAGCCACACACACACACACGCGCACACACGCCATGAAGGTGTCTGGAGCAAAGGCCGACATCTACTTCAAGCCACACACACACACACGCGCACACACGCCATGCAGGTGTCTGGAGCAAAGGCCGACATCTACTTCAAGACACACACACACACACGCGCACACACGCCATGCAGGTGTCTGGAGCAAAGGCCGACATCTACTTCAAGCCACACACACACACACGCGCACACACGCCATGCAGGTGTCTGGATCAAAGGCCGACATCTACTTCAAGCCACACACACACACACGCGCACACACGCCATGCAGGTGTCTGGAGCAAAGGCCGACATCTACGTCAAGCCACACACACACACACGCGCACACACGCCATGCAGGTGTCTGGAGCAAAGGCCGACATCTACTTCAAGCCACACACACACACACGCGCACACACGCCATGCAGGTGTCTGAAGCAAAGGCCGACATCTACTTCAAGCCACACACACACACACGCGCACACACGCCATGCAGGTGTCTGGAGCAAAGGCCGACATCTACTTCAAGCCACACACACACACACGCGCACACACGCCATGCAGTTGTCTGGAGCAAAGGCCGACATCTACTTCAAGCCACACACACACACACGCGCACACACGCCATGCAGGTGTCTGGAGCAAAGGCCGACATCTACTTCAAGCCACACACACACACACGCGCACACACGCCATGCAGGTGTCTGGAGCAAAGGCCGACATCTACTTCAAGCCACACACACACACACGCGCACACACGCCATGCAGGTGTCTGGAGCAAAGGCCGACATCTACTTCAAGCCACACACACACACACGCGCACACACGCCATGCAGGTGTCTGGAGCAAAGGCCGACATCTACTTCAAGCCACACACACACACACGCGCACACACGCCATGCAGGTGTCTGGAGCAAAGGCCGACATCTACTTCAAGCCACACACACACACACGCGCACACACGCCATGCAGGCGTCCGGAGCAATGGCCGACATCTACTTCGAGCCAAACGAGACTTTCAAGTTTGGCGCGCACATGTTCAAAGTGGGTGCGCATGCTCATATGTGTGTGTGGGGGGGGGGGGGAGTCTGTACAGCTGGGGCTGCGGTGTGGGATTTGGTGTCGGGAGGGGAAGGGGCGCGTCTCTAGCCTGGGAAGAGGGAGAGCTTCAAATTCGGCGAGTGCACGTGCAAAGTGGGTGTGCATGCGCGGGGGTTGGGGGGGGGCTGTAGAGCTGGGGCTGCGGGGGGAGTTTGTGTTGGGAGTGCGGGTGTGGGTGTGTCTCTAGCCTGGGCAGATGGACAGTGTTGAGGTTGGCGCGCACGTTCAAAGTGGGTGCTCATGCTCATGTGTGTGTTTGTGTTTGTGTGTGTGCGGAAATTTTTTACAGCTGGGGGCTGCGGTGGGGGCGTTGGTGTCAGGAGGGGGCGTGTCTCTAGCCTTGGAAGAAGGAGAGCTTCAAGTTCGGCGCGCACACGTTCAAAGGGGGGGTGCATGCGCGGGGCGGGGGGGGGGGGCTGCAGAGCTGGGGCTGCGGGGGAGTTTTGTGTTGCGAGGTGGGGTGGGGTGGGGGGTGGGCTGTAGAGCTGGGGCTGCGGGGGAAGTTTTTTTGTTGGGAGTGTAGGTGTGGGTGTGTCTCTAGCCTGGGCAGATGGGAAGTTTTGAGGTTGGCGCGCACGTTCAAAGTGGGTGCGCATGCGCGGGGGGGGGGGCTGTAGAGCTGGAGCTGCGGGGGGAGTTTGTGTTGGGAGTGTGTGTGTGTGTGTGTGTGTGTGGCTATCTCTAGCCTGGGCAGATGGAATGCTTAGAGATTGGCGCGCACACGTTAGAAGTGGGTGTGCTTGCTCATGTGTGTGTACGTGTTTGTGTGCGGGGGGGAATTCTGTGTCGCTGGGGCTGCAGGGGACGTTTTTGTGTTGGAAGGGGCGTGGGGGGCTGTCTTCTAGCCTGGGAAGAGGGAGACCTTCAATTTCAGCGAGCGTAAAAAAATGGGTGAGCATGCTCATGTGTAGGGGTCGGAATAATATAGCATAACAATAATAACATAACGTTATAATAACGTTATGCTGGCACTCAAGACACTTGTTTGTGTTGCTCTGCGGTGTGCTGGTGTGCTGGTGTGGGGTGTGAATAGGGAGGTGTGCATGGGAGGTTCCTGCCGCCAGACCACAGGCACCATGGAGGGGTGGGAGGGGCCGCCCCACAAAGGCAGCGGCTGCTGCTGCGGCTGCGGCAGCGGCGGCGGCCGGGGGCAGCGGCATGGGGGACATGGCGGCAGGGGGCAGCGTCGCGGGGCGCGTGCCCTCCAAGCGCAAGCACTCTCTCGAGCTGTCGGAGGAGGCGGAGACTCGCACGCAGAGGAGGAGGAGGAGGAGGGGGAGGAGGGTGTGGTGTTGATGGTGCGTAGACAGTGCCGCACGTGACAGATGATGATGATGATGAGAGTTTTACAATCCACTTCTGGCGGTCACACGTACGGTTCCAAAGCTCCAGTAGGACTTAGAGAAACAAGGCTCAAGGCCCACAAAAGGTCAAGCTACAAGTAGCCCACGGTAACGCCATCCACACTTGGCGCCAAGCAAGCAGCACCACTGTGCAGGCTGCACACCCAGCCCCTCAAATGGCCAGAGGGCGGACCCAAGGTATAAAACCATGAAGGGACCAAAAAGCCCTCCCCAGACCACCGGAAGCGGGGCTAGTAGCACACCCGCCGCAGCACTCTACTCAGCGACCACACCGCACCCGCCACCGCACGCGTGTGGCGCCACCTCCCCTTCAAAAACACCCCCAGAGGGAATGCCATCTAGCAAGCAGGTGCAGGCACCCGCTCGCCGTCAACGACGAGGCGCGCGCGGTGGAACTGCGCCCGCTTCCCCGCAACCTTGGCGGCGAGGAAAGCGGGCCACAGCGCCTGGTGCTGCGCCTCCTCGCGGTTTCTGAGGACGTCGAAGACTGCAGTCGAGTCCACGCAGCGGCGCAGCTCGTGGCGCCAGCGCACGACAGTGTCGGCCACGGCGTCAGACGCCACGGTGAAGAGCACACGCAGCACACCGCCCCCGCGTGGCTCCACGCCGATTCCCCCGACGGCAGGCTTGGCGTTGAGGAGCGACGCGGACACGACGCCACCATCAGCCGGCTCCCGCCGGCCGGTGCCGCCGTAGAGGAAGCGCACGACATCCGTAGCCAGGCGGACGGGCAGGCTGGTGCCGTCCTCGGCAGCTGCAGCGATCCGCTCCGCCGCCGCCGCCGTCGCCTCCTCTTCATCCATCCGCCTGCCACCGCCCGCGAGGAACCAGTTGGCGCCGCGTGCCACCGGGATGGACAGCACGAAGCTGCGGCGCAGCGACGTGTCGCCCACACGCGCAGGCAGCCCCCCCCGGCGGGAGGGGCCGCGCGCAGATGCGGCACGCGTGACGCCCGACGCAGGCCGCTCCGTCGCCGGCCCCCCCCCCGCCGACGCCACAGGGGCGGCAGCAGCAGCGGGCCGGGCAGGCTGAGCAGCCTCGGCAGCAGGCGCAGCGCGGGGCGCCGCACTGACAGAGGAACGTAGGAGGGTGTTGACACTGCGCCGGGCGTTCCGCGTTACGCGTACCGCGTGACATGTAAACTGGATCGGGCCGAAAACTCAGCAAAAAAAAGTCAGAAAATTAATGGACACCGGCAGCACGCTTCCCATCACCGCAGCAACCTACTGTGAAAGTTTCACTCAAAACCATTACAATTTGTGAGTTTTTTTATTATAACAGGCATTCTAACGTTATAATTGTTAGAAATGTTATTTATACCGTTATAATAATGTTATAATTATTGGCCGGGGTGTTATATTGCCGACCCTTACTCATGTGTGTGGATGTATTGCGTGGTGTGTGTGTGTGGGGAGGTATTCTGTACAGCAGGGATTGTGGGGGACGTTTTGTGTTGGGAGGGGGCGAGCTGTCTCTGCCTCTGCCTCGGCAGAAGAAGGGTTGGCGCGCACACGGCCAACGTGTGTGTGTGGGGGGGGGGGCAGGGGGAGCGGGCGTGAACACACGCACACACACACACACACACACACACACACGCACACACTCGCAGGTGCTGGCCACCCCGGGCCACAGCGCCGGATGCGTGACCTACTGCACACGCACGCACACACAGATAGACAGAGAGAGAGAGAGAGAGCACACACACACACAGGTGCTACCCAACCCAGGCCACACGCACTCGCACACACACACACACATACACACACACACGCACACATGCACACAAACTCACACACACACGCACGCAGGTGCTGGCCACCCCGGGCTACACAGCCGGATGCGTGACCTACTAACACACCCACACGCACATACACACACACACACACACACAAACACACACACACACACACACAGATACAGAGAGAATGCACACACACGCACACACACACACACACACACGCAGGTGCTGGCCACCCCGGGTCACACAGCCGGATGCGTGACCTACTCACACACACCCACATGCACATACACACACACACACAGATATATAGAGAGAGAACGCACACACACACACACACACACACGCACATACACACGCAAGCAGGTGATGGCCACCCCGGGCCACACCGCCGGGTGAGTGACATACTAACACACACACACACACACACGCACACACACACACACAGATATATAGAGAACGCACACACACACACAGACACACACACAGACAGATATATAGAGAGAATGCACACATAAACACACACACAGATGTATAGGGAGAGAACGCACACACACACACACACACACACACGCACACACACACACACACACACACACACGCACGCACGCACACGCAGGTGCTGGCCACCCCGGGTCACACAGCCGAATGCGTGACCTTCCAACACACACACACACGAACATACACACACACACAGATATATAGAGAGAGAACACACACACACACGCACACGCACACGCAGGTGCTGGCCACTCCGGGCCACACAGCCGGATGCGTGACCTACTTCACCGAGTCCAACGGGGGGATGGCGTTCACGGGCGACGCCATTTTGGTGCGCGGGTGCGGGCGCACGGACTTCCAGGTGCGTTCTTTATCTACACAAGTGTGGATATTGAAGTGTGGATGACGAAGATATTGAAGTGTGGACGATGTGTGGGCGGGTGTGGGGTGGATGGGTGTGGACACACCGGCGACGATATTTTTGTGCGCGGGTGCGGGCGCACGGACTTCCAGGTGCGTTCTTTTTCCACACAAGTGTGGGTGATGAAGTGTGGATGATGTGTGAATTATGTGTGTGTGTCTGTGTGTGCGTGCGTGTGTGTGTGTGTGTGTGTGCGCGTTTGTGTGTGTGCGTGTGAGCGTGTGTGTGTGGCGACGCTATTTTGGTGCGCGGGTGCGGGCGCACGGACTTCCAGGTGCGTTTTTTGTTCACACAAGTGTGGATGACGAAGTGTGGAGGAAGTGTTGAATGGTGTGTGTGTGTGTGTGTGTGCGTGTGAGTGAGTGTGTGTGTTTTGGTGTGCGCATGCGGGCGCACACACACACACGCACGCACACACCGCCCCATTCGTCCCACACGGTGTGCATGTGAACTGTTTATATGCCGACAGCTGCCCAAGGTAGACCCCTACTCCCACTCACATTGTTCGTGTGCGCTGTGTTTTGCAGGGCGGCTGCAGCGAGACCCTCTACGACTCTGTGCACAACGTCATCTTCAAGCGTCCGGGCACACACACTGACATGCCGCGTGTGTGTTGTGTGTGTGTGCGTGTGTGTGTGTGTGTGTGTGCAGGGTGGCTGCAGCGAGGCCCTCTAAAAGACTCTGTGCACAGACCTTCGCCGAACATGACACCAAAAAATCAGGCGTTGGCATGCATGCTTCAACAACACTGGTGCGCTGTTGTCGTCTTGCAGGGCGCTGCAGCGAGACCCTCTGCGACTCTGTGCACACACACCGACAGGCTGCGCGCGTGCGTGTGTGTGTGTGTGTGTGTGTGTGTGTGTGTGGGCCGTGGCACCTCCGACGCCATCTTCACCCTACGACGCCTCCAAGAGGAGTTACACCGCGCCCACGCCCCCCTCCATGTGGCTTACGTCGACCTGTCCAAGGCGTTCGACAGTGTCAACCACGCCGCCCTTTAGAAAACCCTCCTCCACCGCAGCGCGCACCCTGCCCTCCTTGCACGCATCGAAAGCCTCTACTCTGGTGCCACCGCCAGAGCCCGAGTCAACGGTGCATACTCCGCCCCTTTCCCTCTCAAAGCTGGCGTCAAGCAAGGCTGCCCCCTCTCCCCCCTCCTCTTCAATGTCTACATGGACACAGTTGTCCGGTCCCTGATTGCCCAGCTCCCCAACGCCGGCATTCAAATTGGCTACATGATCGACGGAAAACTGTACGCCTGGTACGCCTTCAACCGTCTCACTCCCCGGTTCTGGAACTCCAACTCAATCTCTCCCACTACCAAGATCCACCTCTACAACGCCTTTGTGATCTCTGCCCTACTGTATGGCTGCCAGACATGGACGTTGAACAAGTCCCACATCCACCGACTTGAAGTAACCCACAACCGCTTCCTCCGCCTCATCAAGGGCATCCCTCCTCACACCACAGAGCACACCTCCACCGCCACGATGCATGCCTCCCCCCTTGTACGTTCCCCATCATCGACACGATCAACAAGCACCGTGCTACGTTCATCGGCTCCCTCATCCGCCGCCTCCCACCTCCCCCGTCGCCCCGCCCCTACATCTCCACACACCCGCCCGTCCCTTCTCCCCCCCCACTCCATCCCGACATCATATACCCCCCCACTGCCGCCCTTTTCGCGTACCGCCGACCGGACATGACTTCGCTCTATGCCGGCGGAGCCATCACATCCTACCGGCTCAGCGCCGGCGATTTTTTCGCCCACTCCGTCAAGTTCCGTTCCTCCGCCAACACCCACTTTTCCAACTTCAAACGCGACATCTCCAAGCACCCCGAGTTCATGGACCTCTTGTCCAAGCGATTCACACCCGAGTGGATCCTCTTAGCGAGATTTCCACAACTTTGGAGGTCAATCTGCCGAGACCTAGTTTAAACTCAGTCGAAGCGGAGTGACGAACACAGCCGCCAGTGACCCGCATTTGCCCCTTTCCCCACTGCTTTTTGAATGAGGTTATTCACCCTCTTGTTGGCGCACGGTTGGTCACCCGCCTCCAAATGGAATCTCCTCAATGATGACCAGAAACAGCCTATCTAGGTCTGCCGTGCAGAGTTCTCTGTAACGATATCTCTCTCTCTCTCTCTCTCTCTCTCTCTGTGTGTGTGTCGTCTTGCAGGGCGGCTCCAGCGAGACCCTCTACGACTCTGTGCACAATGTCGTCTTCAAGCTTCCGGGCACACACACTGACATGCCACGCGCGTGTGCGTGTGTGCGTGTGTGTGTGTGTGTGTGTTATGTGCAGGGCGGCTGCAGCGAGACCCTCTACGACTCTGTGCAGAATGTCATCTTCAAGCTTCCGGGCACACACACTGACATGCCACGCGCGTGTGCGTGTGTGCGTGTGTGTGTGTGTGTGTGTGTGTGTGTGTGTGTCGCCTTGCATGGCGGCTGCAGCGAGACCCTCTACGACTCTGTGCACAATGTCATCTTCAAGCTTCCGGGCACACACACTGACATGCCACGCGCGTGTGCGTGTGTGCGTGTGTGTGTGTGTGTGTGTGTCGTCTTGCAGGGCGGCTGCAGCGAGACCCTCTACGACTCTGTGCACAACGTCATCTTCAAGCTTCCGGGCACCACTGTGCTCTACCCCGCGCACGACTACAAGGTAGATATGCGTGAGGCGTGCGTTTACTGTCAGCCCATGATTGAATACGATTCATCGTAAATAATTGCATGCAATTCATCATAAACCAATCTTTCAACTAATCATTAATTAATGCAATATCAAGTTTTCATGAGAATGGGAATGCCGGCCACCACTGTGCTCTACCCCTCTATGCATGAATCGTACGCGAGCAGAGCCTTCACGAATTACTCTCGTTTTGGTGGCCTTCGCGAAGCTGAAAACGAAGAAAAAACGCCTTAATTTTTTTAAACCACAAAATAAACGACTCAGGGCCTGACACTGCACGCCTCCCCTCGATACACGCACACACAAGCACACACACGCACACACACACACACACACACACACACACACACAAACGCACGCACGCGCAGGGCCACCACGTGACGACCGTCGCCGAGGAGATGGAGCACAACCCGCGGCTCACAAAGTCAAAGGTACGAAAGTAGGGGTTAACGGTCAGTTTACGGGTTCAGGCTTTAGGGTTCACAGGGCTCACAAAGTCCAAGGCGCGTGCCCTGAATCCCGAAACCCTAAAACCTAAAAAAAACAGAACTCTACAACTCCAAAGACGAGATGGAGCACAACCCGCGGCTCACAAAGTGTGTGTGGCACCTTCACAACACACACACACACACACACCGACGGACTGTAAAATCGACCACACACACACACACGCACACACACGGTGTGTGGCACCTTCATCGTTTCAGTGATGTCCACAGGCGTGACGCTGTGCCGTACTGAGCCGTGCTGTGCCGTGCTTCACCGTGCTGCGCCGTGCTGTGCCATGCTGTGCGTGCTGAGCCGTGCCGTGCCATGCTGTGCCGTGCTGTGCCATGTTGTGCGTGCTGAGCCGGGCCGTGCTGTGCCGTGCTTCACCGTGCTGTGCCGTGCTTCACCGTGCTGCGCCGTGCTGTGCCGTGCTGTGCCGTGCTGTGCCGTGCTGCGCCGTGCTTTTTCCTGTTTTACATGTACTCGCCTGGAGGACACCAAGGCGTGGGTTGAGGCCTGCGAGGCCACGCAGCGCACCAGCCTACCAGTGATTTCATTTTCGGCTCTACACAGCCATTTGGCTGTATGCCGGCTGTACTTTGACCTTGCACACAGCTCAACCCATCCGTTGGATTGTTAGTCTGACAAGCCTGCCAGACAGAGCACGTCAACAGCTTTCAAATGACCTATGTTTGAGGACAAACGGTCAACGGGAGGTAAACGGTCAGCGCGGTCAGAGCAATATCCGGCTGTGGAAAAATTACTTAAAATTCCTGAAACGGGAATCACTGTGGGTGAGCCTGCGAGGCCACGCAGCGCACCAGCCTACCATGTATGGGGTCCAGTGGTGTCCTTAAGGAAACAGAGAAAGTCGTGTTTGCCCCCGCAACATTGGAGGGAATATGCCGAGTTGCCCGGGGGCGGGGCCGCATGAGGCGGTTTTCAAGCGGCAAAGTGTGGAAATTGCCCAATTCACACTTTTCGGAGCGAAATTCCCGCGATTCACCCCCGCAGTTACCCTCCAAATTTCCCGGTTTTCCCCCGCAGCGGGGGCTGCGGGCGCTCTCAGGACATCACTGATGGGGTCGTGCCGAGACGTGCTGCCCTACCACAGCCCCCTCTATTGTTACCCGGCGATACAAGCTACAGCCACAGTGTAATGGCTTTGTTACGATGCAATGCAATTTGCGCAAAACTGTGTTGCATTGTAACAAATCCATTACCCTGTGTGTGTAGCTTGCATTGCCGGGTAACAACAGAGGGGGCTGTGGTAGGGCTGAGACGTGCCACTAGCTGCCGCAACATCGACGCCCTACGACCCCTGCCCCACGGCCACACCAGTGTTTCCGTTAGCCAACCCGCAACCCAACAAAGTGCACTTTCGGGTTGAGATTGGCCGATTTGGGCTGGCGCGACGGGTTGAGATTGCGCAAATTCTGACCCGAAGCAGTGTGAAAATTGGGATTTTCACCCCTTTCCGTCAAAATTCGCCTCCGTCGGGCATCCGGCGGGTTGAGATTGGCGAACGCGCGAGGCCCGGGTTGAGCCATTATTTTTCCAAGATCCTTAACGGAACCACTGGGCCACACGTACCACACAGTCACTGGGGGCACATTCCATCCCATTCCAGATCGTTACATAGACAACGGCGATATCGTTCCAGAGGTCTGCATCAGGGTGCCTGTCAAAAGCTGGCGACCACTCGTCGCTATGACGCACACACACACGCATACACCCTCCCCCACCACCACCATCACACACACATAGGCCGACTTCCTTGCCCTCATGGCCGGCCTCAACCTGCCCTTCACACCCTACAGACACACACACACACACACGCACGCACCCTTCACACACACACACACCCCACACACACACAGGCCGACTTCGTTACCCTCATGGCCGGCCTCAACCTGCCCTACACACACGCACGCGCAATCACACACACACACACTCCCCCCATCACCACACACTCACACACACACGCACACACACACACACTCCCCCCCACACACAGGCTGACTTCGTTGCTTTCATGGCCGGCCTCAACCTGCCCTACACATGCACGCGGGCTCTCACACACACACACACACAGACACGCTCGCACACACCGGGTGCATGCGTGTAAAATCACACACGCCCTCACACACACTCACTCCCCCTCCCACCCACCCACATGCGCATACAAACACACACACACACACACACACACACGCACGCACGCAGGCCGACTTTGTTGCCCTCATGGCCGCCCTCAACCTGCCCTACACACACACACACGCGCGCTCTCACACACACGCTCCACACTTCCCCCCCACACACACACACACGCGCTCACACACACACACACACACACACACTCCCCACACACACGCCACACACACAGGCAGACTTCGTCGCCCGCATGGCCGCCTCGGCCCGCCCTACAGATGCGCGCTCTCTCACACACACACGCACACACACACACACACACGCACACACACACACACTCTCCCACCACCACACACACGACACACACGCACACGCACACACACACACATAGGCCGACTTCGTCACGCTCATGGCCGGCCTCAACCTGCCCGTCACACACACACACACACACACACACACACACACACACACACATGCCGACTTTGATCCCCGCATGGATGCGCTCGGCCCGCCCTACATACACACACACACGCACACGCACGCTCACACACACACACACACACACACACACAGGCTGACTTCGTTGCTCTCATGGCCGGCCTCAAACTGCTTTACACACACACACACACACACACACTCCCCCCCCCCCCACACACACACAGGCCGACTTCGTCACCCTCATGGACGGCCTCAACCTGCCCTACCCCAAGAAGATCGACGCCTCGCTGCCGGCCAACATGGCGTGCGGCTTCCCCTGCTGACGGACCGCGAAGATCTTCGCGGCACCTAGGTGCCCCCCCGTCTAGCCGCTGCTCTGATGGGCGGTCTTGCCTTGGTCTGCTCCTCCCAATAGAGAGGGGGAGACTAGAGAAGATTGACGACTTGCCGCCGGCCAGCGCGGCGCGCGGCTTCCCCTGATGATGAGCAGTTTGCTGGCGAAGAGGTACTCCCCGCGTAGAAACTGTGAGACATTCCAGTCGCGTTATGTAGCTCTGGTGGCAGGAGGGCATGCCTTCCCCCCCCCCCAAAAAAAACTAAGGACGAGAGAGATTAGAGATCAGAGAAGAAGATTGGCGACGGTCGCTCCGTCAGTGGCTCGCCTCACGCGGCAGCTCCCTCAATCCCACGCCCTGAGGGTGCAAACTGTAAACTGTAGACTGCAGACCGCTGCGTTCACCGCCGCGCAGCACGCACAGCGCTGCAGTTTTGCGAGCGCGGCAGTTCCCTCTATTCCACGCCCCGTGGGTGCGAACTGTAAACTGTAGACTGTAGACCGCTGCGTTCACCGCCGCGCAGCACGCACAGCGCTGCAGTTTTGCGAACGAGGCAGTTCCCTCTATCCCACGCCCCGAGGGTGCGAACTGTAAACTGTAGACCGTCGACCGCTGCGCAGCACACACAACACTGCAGCTTTTGTACTATGTCATGTCACGTGCGCGTTTAGGAGGTGTCCCCGGACTGTTACATTCCATGCATACCCCCCCGAAACACCCCCCGAAGAACCTCTACAGGGCATAGGGGAGCCCCTATGCATCAGTCGTCGACCGCCGCGCCGCACGCGCAGCCCTCGCGCCGCCGCCGCTTCTTGTCCGCGTCTGTTCCTGCGTCTGCGCGCTCCTTCGCTCCCTCCATCCCGGCGCCGTTCTGCACCTGGAAAAAGGGGTGGGCCGCGCAGTGTGTGAGGAAGAGCGCGGGGGCAGCTGGTGTGTGGGGGTTGGGAGAGAGCACTGCCACCGCAGCAGTTTCTTGTCCGCGTCTGCCCCTGCGTCTGCGCGCTCCTTCGCTCCCTCCATCCCGGCGCCGTTCTGCACCTGGAAAAAGGGGTGGGCCGCGCAGTGTGTGAGGAGGAGCGCGGGGGCAGCTGGTGTATGGGGGTGAGGAGAGAGCACTGTCTACTGCAACAGATGTGTGCCGCAGCAAAGCGTCTGCCTCTGCTTTGCCCGCCCAGCTCGTGCCCCCCGCCTCCACCTGCTCCTTGCCCTTGCACCCCTCCTCCGCCTCCTCCACACACACACACGCACGCGCGCACACACACACGCACACACACATGCACACACACGCACACACCTGCGCGAACCTGCTCCTCGCCCTTGCGCCTCCCTTTCTTGCGCCGATCCGCACACACACACACACACGCACCTGCTCCTCGCCCTTGCGCCCCCCTTTCTTGCGCCGATCCGCACACACACACACACACATGCTCCTCGCCCTTGTGCCCCCCCCCCTCCGCCTCCTCCGCACACACACACACACACACACACACACACACACACGCAGGTGTTTACGCACCTGCTCCGTGCCCTTGCGCCCCTCCTCGGCCTCCTCCGCACACACACGCACACACACACACACACACGCACCTGCTCCGCGCCCTTTCGCCCCTCCTCGACCTCCTCGGCACACAAAAACACACATGCACACACACACACACACACACGCACCTGCTCCGCGCCCGTGCGCCCCTCCTCGGCCTCTTCGGCACACAAAAACACACACACGAACACACACACACACACGAACACACACACACACACGCACCTGCTCCTCGCCCTTGCGCCCCTCCTTGCCCTCGCCCTTGCGCCCCCCCTTCTTGCGCCGCTCCACGTCATCGTCGCTGGACGAAGACGAGGAAGAGGACGACGAGGAGCTTGAAGAACCCGAGCAGGCCTCCGGTGGGCACGACGCGTTGATGGCGTCCGCCTCGGCTGCCAGCTCTGGCCGTGCCACGCGCAGCGCGTCGAGCCACTTCAGTGACATCTTGGGGCGGCCCTTGCGCGTGTAGCGCCACACCTGCACGAGCGTGTGGTCGATTTTACAGTCTTGTGGGACGCCTTTAATGGCGCATTAGACTTGTGCTTGCGCACTCAATCCCCGAGGCAGGCAGATACTATCACCCGCACTAGTCCACTCAGTGGATACACATTGACTGTCCATCCCACTAGCTCTAGTACATCTGGTCGCGCCATGCGTCTCAGTTCGGGCAGCCAGCCTGGCCACCCTCCTCCTCCTCCGTTCATCATGTGGCGCACGCCCGCCATGCCGCCAGCCTCCATGCATGGCGCTTGCGCTGCGAGGGCGCTTGCTGCCAGTGCACCTCCGTCGTCATGTGTCTCATGCAAGTAAGATTCGCCCTGCATGTAGAGACCCTCCATGCAGGTCACTGAAGTGCCCCGCGATTCGTGCCAAAGCTGCAGTCCGTAGGCCGAAGCCGTCGCCGCAGCCGATGTAAGTAGCCGTGGCCGATGCAGATGCCCTGAGGGCGGACGTGTAGCCTATGCGATGTGAGTGCAGATGCAGGATGTCCCTAGCCGTAGCCGAAGCCTTAGCCGATGTCAATCAATAGCCGATGCCCATAGCCGGTGCCCTGGCTGTAGCGTAGCTGCAGCCTCTGCCCGGTGCCGGTGCCCGTGGCTGCATGGGGGTACCGACGATGGCGGCGCCGACTCCTGCCAGCAGCCGCCCTCCGTCCCCGCATGCCTCGCAGTTGCCTGCCGTATGACGCCGTGCCTCAAACAGCCACTAGCGCTCTGGATCAGGGCAAATCGGCGACATAGCCGATTTTCCAAAACCCAGAGTCGCTCACGCTGCAGCAGCACCCTGTCAGCCCAGTTGGTCCGCCATTGGCGGCGTCGGGGCGGGAGCCCTCGACGATTTTGACACCACTTGAAGTTTTAGTGTGTGTGTGTGTGTGTGTGTGTGTGTGTGTTTGTGTGTGTGTGTGCCGTGTGTGTAAGTGTGTCGGTGTGTGTATGCATGTGAGTGTGTGTCTGTGTGCCACTTGAGTGACATCTTGGGGCGGCCCTTGCGCGTGTAGCGCCACACCTGCACGGGCGTGCGTAAGCGTGTGCGTGTGCCAGGGGTTTCCTCGGGGTCAGTCATCCTTTCGTTTTTCCAAAGAGGCGTTCCCGGTTTCGTAGGGATTTGGGGCTGCAGCCCAAGAGTGCGAAAAATCGAAGATTTCACACACACACAAACACAAACACAAACACACACACACGCACACGGTCGAAGTTGGACGCTGGCGCGTAGTTCTGAGTAACAGCAATGCACACACGCACACACACACACGCACACACACACACACACGCACACACACGCACCCGGTCGAAGTTGGACGCCGACGTGTAGTTCTGAGTAACGGCGATGATGAGGTCCAGGCTGCTCAAAATCTCTCACACACACACACACACATACACACACACACACGCACCCGGTCGAAGTTGGACGCTGACGCGTAGTTCTGGGTAACAGCAATCGTGAGGTCCAAGTTGAGCACCGCGTGCCACCAGCCGTCGGGAACGAACACGGTCTCCCCGGGGCGCTGCGTGTGCAGCAGGGTCGTGTGTGTGTGCGTGTGTGTGTGTGCGTGTGTGTGTCCGTGTGCGTGTCCGTGTGTGTGTGTGTGCATGTGTGTGTGTGTGGTGCGTGTCCGTGTGTGGGTGCATGTGTGTGTGGGTGCATATGCATTGCCCTCTTATCTCCCCATTGTCTCTTCCCATCCCACCCTCTCTCCCTCTCCTCCCTCTCTCTCCTATCTCTCTGTCTCTCCCTCTCTCTGTCTCTCCTTCTCTGTATCTGTCTCTCTATCTGCCTCACTCTCTGGCTCTCTCTCTTTCTCCCTTTTTCGTCCTCACTCACCGTGTACCGTACCGCACCGAACCGCACCGTACCGTACCGCCCTCACTCACCGTTGTATCTCCTTCGCTCTCCGTATCTCCTTCGCTCTCCCTCTCTCTGCCCCTCTCTCTCTCCCTCTCGGCCTCTCTCCTTCTCTCTTTCTCTTTCCGTGCCTCTGCCTCTACCTCCCTTCGTCTCTCTCTTTCTCTCTCCCTCTCTGCCACCTGGATAACGTCGAGCGGTGGTGGGCCCGTCCACCCAGGCTGCTTCGTGTGCGTGTGTGTGTGAGCGTGTGTGTGTGCGTGTGTGTGTGCATGGGTGTGTGCGTGTGTGAGAGCACGCTCTTGTGTGTGTGTGTGTGTGTGTGTGCGCGCGTGCACGCACCTGGATAATGTCGAGCGGTGGTGGGCCCGTCCACCCAGGCTGCTTCGTGCGCGGGTACACGTGCGTGAACCACGACACAGACTCGCGCTCCAGGCCTGGCTCCTTGGGCAAGACCAGCTCCTGCTTGTGTGTGCGTGTGTGTGTGTGTTCACGTGTGTGTGTGTGTGTGTGTGTGTGTGTGTGAACCACGACACCGACTCGCGCTCCAGGCCTGGCTCCTTGGGCAGGACCAGCTCCTGTGTGTGTGTGTGTGTGTGTGTGTGTGAACCACGACACCGACTCGCGCTCCAGCCCTGGCTCCTTGGGCAGGACCAGCTCCTGTGTGTGTGTGTACGTGTGGGGCCAGAGTGGAGTGCCCCCCCCCCCCCTCTCACAGAGTGGGCCCGCGCAGTTATCGCCGCCGCCTACGTCGACCCCCCTTCACCCATGCCGCCGCCGATTCTCGCCGCCTCTCCTCCTCCGTACGCCCCCTGTCGTCGGACTGCCAATTCAGCAGCCAGTCGACGCATGCATCCAGGAATCAGTCCATCCGCACTCTCTCGCACGCCCTCCACATGGCAAAAACACGTGACGCCCTACCGCACAGATTTCCCTCCCCCCGCAGCTCTGCAGCTTCAGACAACGGAGCCCAGGTATCTCAGTGCCATCACCTCGACCGCCATGCGGCCCGAGCCAGCGCTCAACTTGAGCTACCGAGTTCCTCCAGCCGCCACCGTCCCGCCCACCGCCCACTGCCCAGTCGTTCATTCGACCCCACGCCCCACCTCAAGAGACCCACCGCTTATCCCACTGCCGCCCCGTTGACCTCCATACACCCACATGCTCGTCACATGGAGTTGCCCCTCCCCATGCGCGCCATGCACCCCATGCACCCCCATGCTAACAGCGCCTATGCATGCGCCATGTGGCCGGGCCACAGTGTGGCTCCCTCCTCTCTCCCCTCTCCTCCCTCCCTTCTCCTGTCTTCCACCCCTCCATCCCCGCTGCACCCCACCCCATCTTGTGCCGCCCGTCCCTCCCTAACCCTCCCCCGCCCCTCCCCCTCTCCCTCCGATTACCCTCCCGCTGCCTCCCTCCCACTGCCTCCCACTTGCACGACTACCGCTGTTAGGGCACGACTTCGCTCTATGCCGGCGGCGCCATCACCTTCTTCCGGCTCACGCCGGTGACTTTCGCGCCCACTCCGTCACGTTCTACGCCCTCCGCAAACATCCATCTCTTCGACTTCACACGCGACATCCCCGAGCGCCCCGAGTTCGCCGAGCGAGTCACCACCGTGGATCATCTTAGCATCATTTCCACAACTGTGGAAGTCCTTCTGCCGACACCTAGTTTAAACTCAGTCGAGGCGGATTGACGAACACAGCCGTCAATGACCGCCACTGCCCCTTTCCCCCACTTCTTTACGAATGAGGTTGCTCACCCTCTTGCTGGCGCACGGTTGGTCTCCCGCCTTCAAACGGAATCTCCTCAATTGATGACTAGAGTCAGCCTATCTAGGTCTGCTGTGCAGAGTTCTCTGTAACGATATCTGTGTGTGTGTGTGTGTGTGTGTGTGTGAACCACGACACAGACTCGCGCTCCAGGCCTGGCTCTTTGGGCAGCACCAGCTCCTGTGTGTGTGTGTGTGTGTGCACGTGTGTGTGTGTGTGTGTGTGTGAACCACGACACCGACTCGCGCTCCAGCCCTGGCTCCTTGGGCAGGACCAGCTCCTGTGTGTGTGTGCGTGTGCTCGTGTGTGTGTATGTGTGTGTGTGTGCGTGAACCACGACACCGACTCGCGCTCCAGGCCTGGCTCCTTGGGCAGGACCAGCTCCTGTGTGTGTGTGTGTGTGTGTGCATGCATGTTTGTGTGTGTTTGTGTGTGCATGTGTGTGTATGTGTGTGCGCGTGTGTGTGCATGTGTGCGTGCGCATGGGCGCGTGCGCGCATGTGTGTGCGCGCGAGCACGTGCGTGTGTGCGCGCGCGTGCATGAGCTCAAACGTGTGTGTGTGTGCGCATGGGCGCGTGCGCGTGTGTGTGTGCGTGTTTGCATGAGCTCACGCCTTTGGCGTGCCTCGCAGGAACACCACCCAGCGCTTCTGCCCAGCGCGCACACACACACACACACACACACATTTGGCTTGCCCGGCGGAAACAGTACCCAGTGCCCAGCGACGAGCGAGTTCCATGCACACACACACACGCATGGCGCGACCAGATGTGCTAGACCTAGTGGGATGGACACAGTCAATGTGTATCCACTCAGTGGACTAGTGCGGGTGATAGTATCTGCCTGCCTCAGGGATTGAGTGTGCGAGCACAAGTCTAATACGCCATTACAGGCGTCAAACAAGACTGTAAAATCGACCACACACGCACACACACACACACACACACACACACACACACACAAACACACACACACACACTCCGAGCCCATTCATTCGACACTCACACACGCTATGTTATTTTAAACCCTCTATACCGCAAACCTTAAACGCTAATAAGCCCTTGCCTTTGATGTCCCTGGTGGAAACAGCACCCAGTGCTTGTGCCCAGCGACGAGCGAGTTCCATACACACACACACACACACATTTCGAGCCCATTCATTCAACACTCACTTGCACTGTTCTCTTAAACCCTGTACCGTTTACCGTAGACCCCAAAAGCCCCTACCTTTGGCCCCCCGGCGGAAACAGCACCCAGCGCTTGTGCCCAGCAATGAGCGAGCTCCACGCACACACACACACACACACACATTCCGAGCCCATTCATTCAACACTCACTTGCAC
>VFSX01000684.1:17225-19725 GCA_016618255.1 Chlamydomonas sp. UWO 241 | reverse complement strand
GTGGGGGGCTAGTGGGTCGGGGCTGGACCTAGAAAGGGCACTCGTCTCCCTGATCTGTCTCCTCCCCGTGTTTGCCACTTGATGCCTCACCTGTGATGACCGTTGGAACGCGCGGGCGCTCGTAGCGCTCGACAAACTGGGACACGGTCATTTCCTGTGTGCGTGTGTGTGTGTACAGGTGTGTGTGTGTGTGTATGCGTGTGTGTGTGTGCGTGTGTGTGTGTGTGCGTGTGTGTGTGCGTGTGTGTGTGTGTGTGTGTTTTCCGAACGCGGCCAGTCGACCTCGCCCGCGCGCCCGGCCGCGCGCCCGGCCGCGCGCCCCTCCACCACTTCCACCGCCCCCGCCACGAAGCCTGCCAAGCCTGCAGCGCGCGGCCGGTCGGCCTCCCCTCTCCGCGCCCTCAACGCCGCTGCCAACGCCGTTGCCGCAGTCGCATCTGCCGCAGCCGCCGCCCTCCTCCCCACCTCCTTCACCCCCTCTGCTCCGGCATCCCCCACCTCCACCACTCCCGCCCCCTCCGCCGCCCCCGCCGCCCCCACCCACGCCACTGCAGGCTCCCCCTCCTTCCAGGGGTGGGACCACGCAGCCGGCACCGCCGACTCGCCCCCCCCCCCCAGAACGCCCTCACTACCACCGACGCGCACACACCCTCCGAGATCTCCAACCCCGGCACAGGGTTCGCAGACTACGGCGGCCCCTCCACGCACGGGTCCCCGGCCTTTGTCACCCACAAGGGCAAGGGCTCGATGATCGAGGCCATCAAGATCCGCGAGGCATCTGCAGGCATTGGTCAGCGCATCACCCGCTCCATCACCCGCTCCATGTCCCTTGAGCAGCTCTCCCCCTCCGGCCCCGGGGTGGGGCAGGAGTAAGCGGGCCCCACCCTTTCCGACGGGCAGGACGACTAGCCAACGTCCCTGCACCTTCCGTCCCCCCGGCTACCAATCGCCCCCACCTCCTTCACCCACGCCACGAGCTCATCGCGGCCACCTACAACTGCTGCTCCCTCTGGGGTGCAGCAGATGGCTCACGCTTCAACCCCATGGCACACCCCCTTGCTCTCGCCAAACACCTCGCACACCTCCGCATCGACATATGCGGCCTCCAAGAGGTGCGGCACCCCGGCTTCGGTAGCCAGCCGCTCGAAGAGAATGGCTACCACTTCATCTGGTCCGGTGGGACCAAACACACCCACGGCGTCGGCGCCCTCCTCAGCCCTGACACCGCCAAGCTCCTCCTCAAAGAGGGCGGCTACGCCGCACTCAGCGACCGCATCCTCGTCCTACGCTTCCGCCCCGCCGGCGCCCCTCCCGTCACCGCAGTCATCGCTTCCGCCCCCACAGACGCCGCGGATGACGCAGTTGCCAAAGACGCGTTCTACGAACAACTCCACCGCGACGTGCTCTCCCAAACCCCCTCAAACCACTTCCTTTTGGTCCTAGGCGACTTCAACGCCGAGATCACAGCGGCATCCCCCGACGCCCACCCGTCGGTGGGTCCGTACGCCTGCCCCCCCCTCCACCGCCCCTCCTCTTTCTTCCCTCCCTACTCCCCCCTTGCCAGGTTCCACCACAAACCTGGCATCAGCGACAACGGCCACCGGCTTCTCGACCTGTGTGCCGCCCACAACCTTGCCGTCACCTACACCTTCTTCCCCCATCCCCCTTCGAGCGTATTTTCCTGGTACAGCAACACCCAAAAGGATTGCAACATCCCAGACTACATCCTCGTCGGCCGCCCTCACCTGGGCTCCGTGCAAGACGTGCGAGCACGATGCCCCAAGACCCGGGGACTTGACACCATCGCCCGCTCTGACCACGCCTTTGTCACCGCGCGCATCCTCTTCCGCTTCTCCAGAGCCTGGAACATCACCCACTCCCGCCGTCCTCCTCCGCCCTCCCGCTATTTCACCGACCTGCTCCGAGACCCTGACACGCGGCTCCACTTCGCGGCAGCAGTCGAGGAGGCCCTCGCCACCCTCCCCCTTCCCCGACCCCCCCCACCCTGGACCAGATGACGAGCCACCTCACCGCGGCCATCCACTCAGCGGCCAGATCCACCCTTGGCCCCCGCCCACGCGAGGTCCCCATCCACTTCTACCTCCCCGCCGAGACTCTCAAACTCGCCCACGACCTTCAGTCCATGCGTTCCGACAGTGCACTGACTGGCAACCGTGACGCCCCCAAGGAGGCGCGCATGACTGCCCAGCTCAAGTCCGCCATCGCACGCGCCACCAACAAGCACTGGGACGGTGTCGCTCAACGCGTGCAACACGATTTTGACGACAACAACCCCCCACTCGACCCACCGCATGCTGTCCAAACTCGTCGACCGCCCCCCTTCCGCCGCCCTCCCTGCTCTCCGTGTCGGCGACCACCTGTGCTTTGGAGCTCAGGCGGTGGCAGACGCGTTTGGAGAATATTTCCGTGTCCTCCACACTCCATTCCGCTCGGAAGTCGACGAAGCCACCCTCGCCTCCCACCTCATCTTCACACCCAC
>VFSX01000684.1:4725-12225 GCA_016618255.1 Chlamydomonas sp. UWO 241 | reverse complement strand
AGGTGGGGGCCTCGTCACAGTCCCCCATAGAGGGGGAGAGAGAGAGAGAGAGAGAGAGAGGGAGAGAGAGGGAGAGAGAGAGAGAGAGAGAGGGAGAGAGGGAGAGAGAGACGGAGAGAGAGAGGGAGAGAGAGATCGTTACGGAGAACCCTTGACAGAGCAGACCTAGATGGGCTGTTTCTGGTGATCAATTGACGGCGTTCCGTTTGAAGGCGGGAGAGACCAACCGTGCACCAGCAAGAGGGTGAAACGTCTCATTCACAAATCAGTGGGGGCAAGGGGCCAGCAAGGGGCAGTTTGGGCGGGTGGTTGACGGCTGTGTTCGTCAATCCGCCTGCGAGTGAGTTTACAGCCCCCATACGCCCACACCCACACGCAACTTGGACGGTTGGTGTTGTTTCGGCTTAGCTGGAGGCCGTGCCTTCATTGCGAAACGTTCGTTACTAAGACCCTCAAACGACATCAGGTAGGCACCCTTGGTTGAGACGTCCAATCTCGCTGCTGCTGCTGTACACACACACACACACACATGCTCAAACACCTGCTGCTGCTGCTGCTGCTGCTTCAGACACACACACACACACACGCACACCTGCTGCTGCTTCTGCAGCAGGCACCATCCGCGAGCTCGTCCTCCTTCTCGGCCCACGCAACACGCCCGACGTGCAGTACGGCGCGGCGGGCTGCCTCATGTGCTTCTCGGACTTCGAAGACTTCCGGAACCGCATCGCAGACGACGGCGGCATCCCGATGCTCGTCGTGCTGCTCGCGCCGCTGCCGCCGGGCGAGGCGGCGCGTGCGCAGCTACAGGTGTGCCTCAGCGGCTGCCGTATTTACTTGTTGACTTCTTTTTTTACTCCCTGAAGTCAGCCATTTGAACGGAATTCCGGCTTCCGGAACAACATCACAGACGGCGGCGGCATCCCGATGCTCGTCGCGCTGCTCGCGCCGCTGCCGCCGAGCGAGGCCGCGCGCGCACGGCTAGAGGTGCGCCTCAGCGGCTGCCGTTGTCACTTGTTTTTCCCTCATTCCCCATTTGCCATTCGACCGACTTTTTGGCTTCCGGAATCGCATCGCAGACGACGGCGGCATCCCGATGATCATCGCGCTGCTCGCGCCGCGGCCGCTGCCGCCGGGCGAGGCGGCGCGTGCGCAGCTACAGGTGCGCCTCAGCGGCTGCCGTTTTTACTTGTTAACTTGTTTTTTACTCCCTGAAGTCAGCCATTTGAACGAAATTCCGGCTCCCGGAACCGCATCGCAGACGACGGCGGCATCCCGATGCTCGTCGCGCTGCTCGCGCCGCTGCCCCCAGGCGAGGCCGCGCGTGCGCGGCGAGAGGTGCGTCTGTGCGGCTGCCGTTTTTAGTTGTTTTCACCTCATTTGCCATTTTCCATTTGACCGACTTTATGGCTTCCGGAACCGCATCTCAGACGACGGCGGGATCCCGGTGCTTGTCGCGCTGCTCGGGCCGCTGCCACCAAGCGAGGCGGCGCGTGCGCTGCTACAGGTGCGTCTGTGCGGCTGCCGTTTTTACTTGTTTTCTTGTTTTTTACTCCCTGAAGTCGGCCATTTAAACGAAATTCCGGCTTCCGGAAGCGCATCGCAGATGACGGCGGGATCCCGGTGCTCGTCGCGCTGCTCGCGCCGCTGCCGCCGAGCGAGGCGGCGCTCACGCGGCGAGAGGTGCGCCCAGTGATTTCCTTTTCGGCTCTACACAGCCATTTGGCTGCATTCTGGCTGTACTTTGACCTTGCACACAGCTCAACCCATCCAGTAGATTGTAAGTCTGACAAGCCTGCCAGACAGAGCACGTCAACAGGTTTAAAATTACCTATGTATGAGGACAAACAGTCCACGGGATGTCAACGATCAACGCGGTCAAAGAAAAATCCGGCTGTGGAAGAATTAATTAAAAATCATGTAAAGGGAAAGCACTGGGTGCGCCTCTGTGGCTGGACGCTGCAGAAGCTGAGCTGCTGCTGCTGCTGCTGCTGCTGCTGTTGCTGCTGCTGCCACTTGATCACTTGCATGAAACCGCCCAGACCAAACCTGGACCTAGACCCTGAAGCCGCTACCGCGAACCAAAGCAACGAGCGCGCGGCTAGAGGTGCGCCTGCGCCTGAGGCTCTCAAATACAACCGCCCCAATATAACCGCCCAAATCAAACCGACCTGCCAAACCACGCACCCCGAAACCGGCGTGCGCGCACGTGCAGGCGCAGGCGCAGGCATGGCGGCTCGCGCGCCGAGGTGCAGATGGCGGCCACTGTCGCTGCTGCTGGCGCTCTCAAATAAAACGTCCAAACAAACCCCCGACCGAGCATGCCGACCTAACCCCCAAACGCCGAAACCACCGGCGCGCGCGCAGGCGGAGGCGCGGCTCGGCGGCTCGCGCGCCGACGTGCAGACGGCAGCCGCAGTCATGCCGTGCGACCTCACGCTCTCAAATAAGACAGACCAAACAAAACTGACCAAATAAAACCAACAAGCCCCGACCAAACAATCCCCCAACCCCGACGAAATAAACCTGACAAAATCAACCTTGAACCCCGGAATCCGGCGTGCGTGCAGACGACGGCGAGGCGCGGCGGCTCGCGCGCTGACGTGCAGATGGCCGCCGCCGCTGCTGGTGGCGCTCTCAAATGAAACCGCCTCAATAATACCCACCCAACAAGCATCAACCCCAAACCGGCGCGCGCAGGCGCAGGCACAGGGGCAGGCGCAGGAGGTGCTCGGGGCGCGGCGGCTCGCGCGCCGAGGTGCAGACGGCCGCAGTCACGCTGTGCGACCTCGCACTCTCAAATTCAACCGACCAAACAAGACTGACCAAATAAAACCAACAAGCCCTGACCATACAGTCCCCAAACCCCAAAATCAGGCGCGCGCTCGGGGCACGGCGGCTCGCGCGCCGAGGTGCGAATGTCTGCCGCCGTCACGCTGTGCGACCTCACGGGCTCTCAAATTCAACCGACCAAGTGAAATCGACCCAACAACCTCCAACCCCCGACACCACCGGCGCGCGCGCAGGCGACGGCGCGGCACGGCGGCTCGCGCGCCGAGGTGCGAATGTCTGCCGCCGTCACGCTGTGCGACCTCACGCGCTCTCAAATTCAACCAACCAAGTGAAATCGACCCAACATCCTCCAACCCCCGACACCACCGGCGCGCGCGCAGGCGACGGCGCGGCATGGCGGCTTGCGCGCAGAAGTGCAGATGTCTGTCGCAGTCATGCTGTGCAACCTCGCACTCTCAAATTCAACCGACCAAACAAAATTGACCTGATGAAACAAACAAGCCCGACCAAACAATCCCCAAACCCCGAAATCCGCCACGCGCGCAGGCGACGGTGCGGCGCGGCGGCTCGCGCGCCGAAGTGCAGGTGACGGCCGCAATCATTCCGTGCGAGCTTCACGCTCAACAACTACCTGGCAGCCGGGCTTGAGGCCGAGTAAAACCGACAAAATAAAACCGGCAAAATCAACCCTGAACCCCGCGCGCAGGCGCAGGCGCGGCTCGGCGGCTCGCGCGCCAAGGTGCAGATGTCTGCCGCAGCCATTCCATGCGACCTCACGCTGAGCGATAACCTGGCACCCGGGCGCGTGGCCGAGTACAACCGACAAAATAAAACCAACAAAAGCCACCCACGACCCCCGTGCGCAGGCGACGGCGCGGCTCGGCGGCTCGCGCGCCGAAGTGCAGATGTCTGCCGCAGTCATTCTGTGCGACCTCACGCTGAACGATAACCTAGCAGCCAGGCTCGTGGCCGAGTACAACCGACAAAATAAAACCAACAAAAGCCACCCCCGACCCCCGCGCGCAGGCGACGGCGCGGCTCGGCGGCTCGCGCGCCGAGGTTCAGATGTCTGCCACAGTCATTCTTTGTGACCTCACGCTCAACGATAACCTGGCGGCAGGGCTCGTCGCCGCCGGCGTGATCGGCCCGCTCGTCGCGCTGCTCGCGTCGGGCGTGATCGAGGAGACGCAGTGCGAGGCCGCGGGCGCGCTCATGGTGTGTATGCGGAGGGGTATGTGGGTTGTGTGTGTGTGTGCGTGCGTGTGTGTGTGTGTGTGTGTGTGTGTGTGTGTGTGAGCAGCAGCCAGCCATTTCATGAAGGTGCTCAGCCCTACTACGCGCCGAGGACGGTCTTATACGCCGTCAGAGGTGTCCCTGACAGCAACATCCATCGTCACCATCAGAGGTGTCGTTAAGGAAACAGAGAATGTTCTGTTTGACATTGGAGGGAAACTGGTGAATTTGCCTCGCAGGAGGCGATTATTTGCGGAGAAGTGTGAAATTGTCGATTTTCATACTGTTAGGAGCAAAATTCCCGCGATTCGCCCCCGCGGCTTGCCCCCCAACTTTCACGTTTTGCTCCCGGGGGCTGCGAGGGGGCGGGGGCGCCACCATGCTGCTCTGAAGCTGCCCCCACACCTGCTGCCGCCCAGTTCTTGTCGCGTGTCTCCACACACACACCCGGATTGGCCTCCCGTGAATCGACCCCCCCCCGCACCTTTCCGCGGCAGGGCCTCGTCCTGGCCGGCGACAACTCTGTCGTGATCGCCGCGGCCGGCGCGATCCCGCCGCTCGTGGCTCTACTGCGGCCCGCGTGCCAGCCCGACGTGCAACACCGCGCGTCGGGCGCGCTGGGGCGCCTCGCCGTCAACGCCGACAACGCGGCCACGATCGCGGGCGCGGGCGTGATCCCCGCGCTCGTGGCGCTGCTGTCGCCCGGCACACGAGCCAGAATGTGGGCGCCGCGCTTAGCCGGCTCGCGAGCCCCGGCGTCGCCGACGCAGTCGTTGCGTGCAGCGCCATCGCGCCGCTCGTGCGGCTGACGCTGCTCGAGGCCGGCGCGGGCTGCGCGGACTACCACGAGGCGTTGATGCGCCAGGTGGCCGTCAACGCGACGGCGGCGCTGCACGTGCTGGGTGCCAGACCCGAGCACGGGGCGCACCGCGTCGCCATCAGGTCGCACCAGATGCGCCTAGGGATCGGGAGCATGTAGCCGCGTCGGGTGTTTCCTGGGGCTGTTCTAGGCGGCCATCATAGCGCTTGGTGCCAGGGCCGAGCACGGGGCGCAGCGAGGCACTATCAAGTCTGTCTGCCTCTGGCTGCTTCAGAACTGAGTGTGGTGCCTGGCTTACGGTGCTGCTTGCTTGGCGCCTACCACCTAGTGTGTGTGGCGCTACTGTGAGCTACTTTTGTAGCTTGACCTTTTTGGTGGGCCTTGTGCCTGCTGTCTGATTGATCCGGCTAGAACTCTGGAACTGATTGTGACTGCCGGCCTGTGATTGTAAACCCCTCTTGTTACTCTCTACTCCGGCAGTGGATTGTAAAACTCTCATCTCTACTCTCATCATCTTAGATTCAGTCGTCCCGTGTGAGACCCAGCGTGTGTCACACACATACTTTTTGGCCCCCCACTCCACTCCCCCCCTGTGGGAGACCAGATGCACCTAAAGGATCGGGAGCATGAAGGCACGTGCAGGTGTTCTGCCAAAGGGCTGCCACCGGTGACCATCGGTGCCAAGCCCCTGTACGAAGCACCGCATACTGCCTTCCCAGCACACCTCGCGGGCTCTACACGTAGAGCTCCCCTAGACGTGGTGTCTAGGCCTTAAGTCATGCCCCGGGGTACTCCGGGCGCGGACATGTAAAACATGTAGAACAGCCCACCGTGCGTACCACCGTCGCAGCGCAGGGCTCGTGTAGCCACGCTGGGTTTCTCTGGGGCTGTTCTGGGTGGAGTGTGGGCCTCGGGACGACCCGGACATTGTGCTACCCAACCCATCGCGCCAGATCGCATTGACTGTGCAGCATGCGTACACTTGCTGAGGGTCCCGGCAAGTGTGGCGCTCGTGCACAGCACAGGCAGCTGCCCCAACTCCTCGCCAGAAGACACAACTTTCTGATTACACACATAAAATCCCGACATGGAAAAGCCATTTCGCGGGCGGACGGCATTGCATACTAGGCAGCAGAAGAGTTGAAGCAGACAGCGAGGCAGGCATTACGGGGATCACAACATTCAAAGTGGACCAATCGCCAACCTAAAACCCCAAAGCGCCCGGAAGCCAAAGAGGAAAACAACTCTGAGGCACTGCGCTTGCCCTTTTTCCTCTAAACTTGGTGTTCTCATCGTCACTGTGGTGCGGCACCGTCACACGTACGGTGTCGGGGAGAGGGTCGCAGGCGGTGAGTGCTCTGATGACAGGTCGAGGCTCGTGCCTATGAAAAGATGATAAGGTGCCTTATTGTAGGCCTGATTGTGATCTGTTATGGTAAACGATTGTGTTCCTTTGGATCTTCTCATCCCCGCAATAATTATACAACCTGCTAGCGCTTCTAAATGTCAAAAGAGAGGGGGGCGATGTTTGGTTAGATCATGCCCTCGTTGTGCTGGCCGCAGCACGAGTCTGCCTTGTAGGTGTCGCCGTACGCGGCCCACCAGTAGCCATAGGGGAAGAACTGCGTGAGCGTGGTGCACGGGCCGAACGTCTTGAGGGTGACCCTGAACATGGTCGTCTGGCCGGCATCCGAGAACAGGTTGACGATCTTGGCGGTCAGGGGCGCCGGGTTGTCAAGCATCGAGGGGGGCACCGTGCCGGGGTAGGCCTGGGACTGGTAGGACGGCATCTTGGGGATCGAGGGGCCGGGCGTCTCAACCATGGCGATGGCGTTTCGGCACTCGTCAGCGATGATGAACTCGGTCTTCTTGAACTGGGTGTTGCAGCAGTCAGTGCGGCCAGACAGCGAAGGCTCGCACGTGGGGTTGGGGCGGATGTTGACCTCGTACGAGTTGGAGGTGATGTTGGTCAGGTACACGGTGAAGGCAAAGCCAGCGGTCTCCGTAGCAATCTCGCCAACGCCGCTGTTGGCCAGGGAGTTTCCGGGCATGCATGCGTGGGGGAAGTCGACCGGGGGAGGGGGAGGGGGAGGAGGAGAGGGGAGGAGGGGAGGGGGAGGAGGAGAGGAGGGGAGGAGGAGGCGGGACGGGGAGGGGAGGGAGGGGAGGGGGGATGGGGGAGGGGGGATGGGAGGGGGGAGGGGAGACGGGGGAGGGGGGGGAAGGGGAAGGAGGAGGGGGGGGAGGGGGACGGGGGAGGGGGGGACGGGGGAGGAGAGAAGTTGGCGCAAGCAGCCGTCATCGAGTCCTGCACGCAGCCGCAAGTGGTTGAAGTGCTGCCCTCCAGGTTGCACGAGTACGAGCCGTAGCCGATCGCCGCGTACATGCCAGCAAAGTTGGCAGCGGAGGCGGCGTAGCACACGGAGTTGGTCTCCAGGGAGCCCATGCCATTCACCTGAACGCAAGTCTTCGCAACAGTGATGTTGACCGGCATGCATGAGAACATGACAGTGCCCAGTGACTCGCAATAAGCCTCAAGGAGGGCGCACGTCGCGGCAGTGGGGAAGGGAGGGACAGTGGGGTTGCTCACGCCCGCGGGGTTGGCGACGCAGAACTGGATCTGAATGGCGCAGGCCGGGGGAGGAGGGGGAGAG
>VFSX01000836.1:0-30000 GCA_016618255.1 Chlamydomonas sp. UWO 241 | reverse complement strand
GGTCCCGTCATGGTTTTATACCTTGGCTCCGCCCTCTGGCCATTTGAGGGGCTGGGTGTGCAGCCTGCACAGTGGTGTTGCTTGCTTGGCGCCCGCCACCAAGTGTGGATGGCGTTACCGTGGGCTTCTTGTAGCTTGACCTTTTGTGGGCCTTGAGCCTTGTTTCTCTAAGTCCCACTGAAGCTTTGGAACCGTACGTGTGACCGCCAGAAGTGGATTGTAACCAAACATCATCATTCTATTTCACCTCTTCCCAATACAGTGCCACTTACCTCATCGACCTCGTTCACATCAGCGGCGCGGCTCAGCAGGGAGTGCACTTCCTCCGAGTCTCCCTTTTTTGCTGCGACACTCAGCTCTCCCGGCACAGCCTTTGGGCGGTGATGGATGGGAGTGAATTGAGATGTAGTCACCCCCCGGCACCCCCACCCGGAGCCATATTGGGGCCCTCCTGCCCCCCATAAGATCCCACCTTCATGCCGTCCGCAAACACTGTCTCCAGGGCCTGCACGAGCTCTGTGGCAGAGAGCCTTGACTTGGGATCAAAGTTGAGGCAGCGCTGGAGGACAGCCGTGAGGCGGCGAGGCAGTTCTGCAACGGGGATCTTGGGAGCCTTGCACTGCACGTTGATCTGCGCATGCTTGTAGTTTGCATTGTGTTTGTTGCTGGTGGTGACCACAGTAGTGACAAGTGAACATGTCAGGAACAGGGAGACCGCTGATCCTGGAGTATCAACATACTGTCTTTACACGTGTCGGACACCACTCTTAGAGGTGTGAAGCCCACTCACAGTCCACACTACTCGGCAGCACTATGGCGGTCCCTGTGTCTTCCCCACAGCACATCAGTGTGTTCCTGACAGAACATAAGGGAAGTTGCTGCTCTGGTGCTGAGAAGGATTTCTGTTGTTGCTGGTAATCAGAAAGGATACATACCAAGATTCATACCATAAAACAGTTGCTGTTGGCGTTGCTGATCTGCACGACAACACAGTTTTTGAGTTGTTGCTTATCTGTGCAACCCAATTGATGGAGTTGCTCCTGATCTCGGGGCTCGATTAACGGAGGCTCGTTCTCGTCGCCGAGCCCTGGACCCAGCAATGCGGCGCTGCTGGTGACGAGGATCTCCGTGCCGTTGACGAGCGGGGTAAAATACGACTGGCCCGGCTCCTGCTAGACTGCCCCTCGGTGGATCACTTCAGGAGCGGCTTGCCCGGCGCTGCCACGGCTTGGCGAGTAGCCGCGGCGCTGCCGCGGCCCGTGCTGGGAGACGGCCCTTATCCTCCCCCCATGCAGGACGCCATGCGGCACCGATCTCGACGAGTTGATCGACGAGCGGAGGAGCTGGCGCCCGTCAATGCATGCTGGACATTGGTCAAGATGGCTGCCCGTGGAGGCGGGCTACCATCACGGCTTCAGCGGTGGCGACCGCCGAGGCAACACAGAGTAAATCCGCTTCACCAATCGCAGCGTTCGTCACCGCGCTCATCCTCGGGGCGCTCGTCTGCCGGTGACTGGCGTTGGAAGGTCTTCAGGCAGCCTCCATGACAACTCTGTCGTCCATGCACCCATGGAGGGTGGGACCTGGCCATGCATGAGGCATGGGGCGCCGGCTGAGCCCCATGCAAACGAGAGCTGGACAGCCATGCACTGCCAGGCGGGGACCGTTCCGGTCAGCGCCAGTCGGCTCTGCCGGCTTGACTGGCCACAAGGCCACTACTGTGACCTTGAGGAAGGTCCTCTCCTATATGCTCCTTGCCAGACATGTCTCTCAGAGACCGCTGTTGGGGTAGTCTAGCCGGCGGGAGCGTTAGTCTATCGGCCGGGAGCCGGCGATACTCTAATACTTAAGTGTGCTGGAGTATCGGCGGGTGTCTCTAGTAGAAGAGTAGCCTGCTTAGCTGGAAACCTCGTGTTACTGTTACTGTGACTGCTCCTGATCTGATCCATACACTTGTTGTTGTTACTGCAGCTGAACTGTGAAGCACGGTTTTGTGTTGTTGTCGTCATTGCTGCCGATCTGCACAACAGAGTGGTTGTTTTGCTCATCTGTGCAAACCATCATGGGCGTGGGTTTGATTGGGCAATTGCAACAGCCACAGCAGCTGCACGGCACCAAGTGCACAATGGATCAACGAATACACACAGTGGCGCATGCTTGTATGGACCCCCATATTATAGCTTCTCCTAGTACTGCACGGACAAAGCACGCACCCGGTTGCACATCTGACCGACGTTGAGGCCCTTCATCGGCGGCTGGCCGGTGACCATGTGGATGTAGGTGCATCCAAATGCCCAGATGTCCGCCTTCGTGCTCACAGTGAGCACGTCGGGGTTGTACTGCTCGGGCGACCTGAACGCATCAGAGCAGTGCATATATTATATGTTGAAGCAGGGGGGGGCGGCAGAATAGTTTCTCTCAGACCTCATGTTGACTTATTTTCAAAACGGGCCTGCCCCCCCCCCCTCCCCCAGTACACCCAGACCTTATCTGCTGGAGCTAAAACTTGGTGGGCAGCTTCGTGAAGTCGTTCTCATTCCATCGCACTATTTGGGAGACTGCAGAGCCCAGTCGTACTCCTGAAACTGGCCCCAGAAGACGGCCACACGCCCTGGTGCAGCCCCACACACCAAGGCCCTTTCCACACCCTCCCAACTATTAAACCACATGAATGACAATGGATTTGGCATCCCTGGATTTAGACTCCTCTTGACAAGAGGAATCCAGCGCACCGACTCTCGTGTCGAATGAATGTCAAAATAAAGCGTTACATAAATTATGAGAAACGGTCCAGACCCCCCCCCCCAAATTCCCATTTTGTTTAGAGTGGAATTCTCCCTCATCTAGGGAGGGGAAGGGTATGGCGCCGGTCCGGTGTGAAAATTCGAAGTTATTCGACATGATGTCTTTTCCTAACTTTCCTGCCCCCCTCCCCTGGTTGAAGGCAGAAAAACGATGATGCACTTACCTCTAAAGTTGGATATGTTGTTAACTGCAACCGTGCATATGGCATGCATGCCCTGTAGGCGCGCCCTACTCACATGAAAGAGAGCGTGCCGTGCATCTGTGTCTGCTGTGCGGAGGTTGCTGACTCGAGCACCTTGCTGATGCCGAGGTCAGCCAGCACTGCTACGTTGGACTCGGTCATGAGGATGTTGTTAGGTTTGAGGTCCATCAACACCACGCCCGCGGCGTGCAGCTCAGCCAGGGCTTGCACGATGTCGCGGCCCACGAACACAGCGTTGGCTGCGGACAGCCGCCCACCTGTCACAGAGCAAGGGGACATTTGCGCACACTTGAGTCATCCAAACAGATAATGTTTGCACGGATTCGTGAGACCAAACTGCATGAGGAGAGAGCATGGAAGAGACAGAGATGCCACGGTGGCCGGCATGGTAGCGACGAGATGTAAGCAGCTGGTGCAAGTTGAAGTCGCATGCACACCCACCTGGTTGCTCCTTAATGTAGTCCGCCAGGCTTTTGGCGTACATGTGCATGATGATGCACAGCTGGTTGGCCTTGACGGTGATGCCCAGCACCTTGCACACAAAGTGGCAGCCCTCAATGACGCGCACCAGCACCCGCAGCTCGTTGTGCGCCCACTTGAGCGCGAGCACGTCGGACGTCTCCAGGCACTTCACCGCCACCACACTGCCATGCAGCTTGCCTCGATACATGCACTGGTTCGCGCCGGGCACCTTCATGAGCTGCACAGTGGGAGAGTGAAGCAATTGGATAGACACTCAGATGGGAGGGCCACTCCTCATTCATCCCCACCCCCGCGATGCCTCGGTCAACCACTGCAGGCAGGCAGGCAGGAAGGGGAGGCGGGGAGGGAGCAGGCCGGGTGGCAGCAGGTGGTGCTCGGGTGCGTCGGTGTAAGTCCGGCAGGCAGGGGGGAGACTGTAGGAAGCGCACGTCGTGGGGCACATGTGGCGGCGTACCTGTGGCCACATGTCATCATGAGCGGCTTGTGGTGAACGTTGTCGTACTCTTCAAGGCACACGCTGCAGGACGGCGCCGATGACATGGCCTGAGGGAAATTGGGAATGGAGCGCCGCGGGCCTACGCGTTGGTGCGTCTGGGGCGGCGCATGTCACGCTCTAACGCCATTCACACCCTCTAGTGGTCTGTGTGCATCATGCAGGGTGCCCAGTCATCCAAGCAGCCATGCGCTGTTTTTTCAGGCGCATGGCTGCCCCGCTTCCGGTGGTCTGGGGGAGGGCTTTTTGGTCCCTTCATGGTTTTATACCTTGGGTCCGCCCTCTGGCCATTGGAGGGGCCGGGTGTGCAGCCTGCACAGTGGTGCTGCTTGCTTGGCGCCCGCCACCAAGTGTGGATGGCGTTACCGCGGGCTACTTGTAGCTTGACCTTTTGTGGGCCTTGAGCCTTGCTTCTCTAAGTCCCACTGGAGCTTTGGAACCGTACGTGTGACCGCCAGAAGTGGATTGTAAACAAACATCATCATGGCTGCTTGGATGACTAGGGACCCTGCTGTTATTTCAGGCGCTAGGCGTGTGCGCGATCTGCATGGGTTCCCATACGGATGGGCACACAGCACCACGCCGCCGTTATCACGTCTGATCGGAAGGCTTGCCGCGCCTGAGCAGAGCACGCGATGTGGCGTTGACGATGCGTGAAAAGGAGCGGGGTGTCGGGAGCGAGCCCAGGCGCACGGAAGACACAGCGTCAAGACGTTCTAAGAGAACCAGTTGCAGCACGCTTTAGTCGATGTTATCCCTGCATCCGAGGTCTTGGAAGTGACGAAATGAAGTGCACGCAAGGACCACTGAAGAACCCTAAAATCACCCTGGACCCTCAGCCATGTTGCATCCCAAGCAACCCCCAAAAGGCAGACAGGCAGGCAGGCAAGTGCATTGAGTAATTCAGGTGGGCAGTTCAACTGGTGTAATGCAGGTGGGCGGTTCAACCACATGTGTTAGGCTGGGTAAGTCAAGTTGGCAGTTAGGTGGTACCAAATGCAACAGGGGATGCGGCAGCCTCAAGGAGTGCGATTGCGCGCGGCAGATCCGTAATTCTGTGCCTTGACCGCCAGATGTGTGTGTGTGTGTGTTGCAGCGCTCAAGCCCAGCATGCAGGTGGAGGGGGGGCACTCTCCTCCGACGCCCCACCACCAACAGCTCCGAGATCAGAACCGCTTGATATGGCAACGCATCCCGACCTCTTGGCATCACCCAAGCAGACATCACTGGACACCACTGTCACCAACCAACGTGTGATTACATTGCTACTGGTCCCGCGGCCTTGCATAATACTGTGTTGGTCCCTTCGCGTGCACGTCCCCAGTGCGCGTTCCTACACAGCGGAAAAAAGCAAGTCACCCCCGATCCCCCCCCAGCCAAGTGTCATTTCCTGTGCCCCAAGGAAAAAATAACCGTCTGCAAGAACATGAGAAAGCCTTGCTTAAGGGTGCCTCACAAGTGCCGCAACCTCGCACGCGGCTCGGGGGTGTGGGCGGTCGAAGCCACCTCAATCCAGCCCACCTCCTTGGCACCGTGGCGCGTGATAGCTTCGTCTGGCAGCAGGTCGGTGTCGATGATGGTGACTGATAGGTGGGCACACGCTCGCGCGCCACAGCCCTTCTCCCCTCCGCACCAACGCGCCTGCCTCTCAGCGCGCGTGCGCGCCAACTCCCCCTGCCCTCCCCCCTTTTTTGTCCCAAAGAGAAAGCGCGCACCCCCTCTCCCACGGTCATGTCATGGCCCCCACTCCACGTCCGGAGCGGCGACCGTCAAGACAGCCCCGTTGACTGCGTCTCGGGCCCAGGCCCTCCGCAGCCGCAGCCCTCAAGAGCCCGCTGCTGGCTGGAGCAGCTGCAGCGTGCTGCAGCAACGGCGTACTGCAGCAACAGAGGTGCACTGCAGCAAACACCGCACTGCCAACAGTAGTGTACCGCAACAGCGGCAGCAGCTTACTGCTTCTTGACCATTGAGTTGCGCGCAATCTGGAGGTTCTTGGACGGGTCGGTCGACATGCGCGCGACGCCAGTCTTAGAGTTGCGCGTGATCGCGACGACAGCGGCAGACTTGCGGTCGAGCACCTGAGGGAGGGAGGGGGGAGACGGGGAGCGTGTGCGGGCGTGAGTGTGTGTGAGCGTGTGTGCCACAGGGGAGGGGGGGGCACAAGAGCACAGTGGTGCGCGACCTGGCGTTGACCGTTGGCAGACGGCGCATCAGAGACCCAGCAAGGCACACGACGCACGCAAGGCACGACAGCAACACAGTAGCTGGCACGGCAGGCATACAGCAGCAGCAGCAGCGCGGCAGGCACACAGCAGCTGGCACACGCAGCATGCGCGCACACACGCACGCACACACCGGAGTCGCACGTGCATGCGCACACACACAAGTCAGCCAGCCAGCCCTCCTCTCCCCCCCTCACCTTGGCGGGCGCGTTGGACAGCGACACGCGGCCGAGCGGGTTGGCGGCCGACACGGCGCCGACGCCGCCGACGGTAACGCCCTCGTCGCTCTGCGGTTGGTGTGGGTGGGTGGGTGCACGTGGTGAGCGCAGGAAAGCAGTAGTGGAAGCAGTTTTAGTGCACGTGGTGTGCGCCTGAGAGCAGCAGTGGCAGCGGTAGAAGTGGTGGTGGCATATGATGATGTGCGCTGCGTCGCCACACGCAAGCTGACCTCTCCCTCTCCTTGTTCCCCTGCCATCCTTCCATCCTCCCCTGCGCTCTCGCCCCCACTCTCCCTTCCTCGCCCAACTCCCCACCTTGATGCGCGACGGCGCCGAAACTTTCTTCCCCCTTGCCTTCCTCCCTGCCTTTCCCTGCCTTTCCCTGTCCTCCTGCCTTTCTCCCTCCCTCCGCCTACCCCTCTCCCTTCCTCTCCGCTACCAACCTTGATGCGCGACGGCGCCGAATCTTCCCCCCTCCCCTCCTTCCTCCCTGTCACCTGCCTTTCTCCCTCCCTCTGCCTACCCAGCTTCCTCCCTCTCCCCTACCCACCTTGATGCGCGACGGCGCCGACTCGAGCTTCTGCTTCTCCCATGCCTTGATGTTGCGGAAGCCGTCCTCGTTGAGGATCCAGCACAGGCACCACCTGGGGGGGGAGGGGGTGGGGCAACAGCGGTGAGCACCCACCCAGTCAGCGCACCACTCTCACAGTGTGCCACCACCACTGACACCAACGCAAAGCAGCGCAAACTCAGCAGCAACGCACACGAATCACCGGCAGCAACGCAAACGCAGCAGCTCGAGCAGCGCGAAGGCTGGAGCAACTTTGCACCTGCACCCGCACGTATGCCCGCGCATAAGCTCGTCATGCAAAGACTGTCGGGTGCACTGGCTATGCCTGTGTCGCCTGTCCCCTAAACTCAAGCCCCGAGAAACAAACAGCGCCAAACCACTCACTTGATGGGGTCCATGGGCATGTACCAGACGATGGACCACACCCACGCGACAACGACGTAGCCGAGGCACCCGAGCACAGACGCGGTGTAGACCGACTCAGTGTGTGAGATGGGGACCTCGCGCGCGGGGAAGAACTTGATGATGCCGCCGTTCGAGTACTCGCAGAACTGGCAGTCGCCGTACACGTGGCGCGGGGTGGTGTAGCCGTTGAAGCCAAACACAGAGATCATCGTGGAGCCGAGCTGAGCGAGGGGGAGGGAAGGCGGGGGGAGGCGGGGGGAGGGCGGTCAGTCGCGGTGGTAGTGGTATAGTACAGAGGGGGGAGGGGGCAGAGATGAGACAGTGATGAGGCAGAGATACTACAGAGATGAGTGTGGGGCCGGTCCGAGGGGGCGGGGACATGGGGGAGGGGGAGGAGGGGGGGTAGTCGCGGTGGTACTAGCGAGGTGGGGTTGCAGTCTCAGACAGACTGACAGTCAGTCTTCAGTTGAGGCACTCAACAGTCGGATAGTCAGACGCCCCCCCCCTTCCCTCAGATTCCATGCCCCCCGCTCACTTGAGCAGGCAGCAACGCGTTGTACATAAGCGTTTTCCCCCCTGTTTCTTGTTTCTGTTGCCCCCCCCCCCCTCCTCCTCCATTTCTCTGTGCCTCATCCCTGCCCTCACCTGTGCGAGCAGGAACGCGATGTACGTGAGCGTTCCGGCGCGTGAGATGAGCGACCAGCCCTGCGTGCGCACGACGAACACGAGCATCTGGCCAGAGATGGAGACCTGGTTGTAGAGCAGCGAGCGCATCATCGCTCCGCGCACGTACAGCTGCTCCGTCATGCACTGCACGAGCACCGACGGGATGCCAGACTCGGTCACGCCGACGTCGCAGCCAGAGAGGTCGGTGGGCGAGCAGCTGATGCCGTCGCAGTCGCCAGGGTTGAGGTCGGTGTTGATCTGGCCGTAGTACTGCTCCATCGAGCACACCGACAGGTTGATCTTGGCGCCAAAGCCAGGCGGGTTGGGCACGACGGGCGACCTCTCAATGAATTCAGTGCACCTGTGTGTGGAGGGGGGGGGGGGGCACGGATTGAGTGAGTGAGTGCGTGCGTGGGTGGGCCTCCTTGCTGGCATGTGTGGTGGTGGTGGTGGTGCGACCTCGGGACGACCTTCACAACACGGCCCAAGGCCTGTCCCGCCAGTCAGGCTGTGTACAACCCACCGCGCACACAAGTTCTGCCTGGCTGGCTGGTTAGGCGGCTCACAAACGCCCCCCATCCCACCAAGGACCCCAGGCCCAGGAAGCCCCAATGGGCAAGGAAGTCCTGCCCCAATCACCAGACCTCCAGCACCGATGCCCACACAAGTCCCGGCTTGCTGGCGACAGCCGCCCGCCTCCCCCCCACCTGCCTCCCCCCCTCCAAGGACCAGGCCCATCAACCAGCCCCCGCTCCAAGGACCAGACACAGCAACCGCCCACCAGACACTCACCAGACCTCCAGCAGCGATGCGCGGTCGACGAGCGAGAACAGGTTGCACTGGTCCTCGAAGAACGTCGTCTTGGTGGCGACGTAGAAGAGGCACCAGGAGGAGAGCGTCAGGTAGAGTCCGTACACGATGCCCATGAGGAAGATGTTCTTCAGGTTCCAGGAGTTGGGGAGCTTGGAGGGAACGACGCGGTCCTGTGTGGGGGTGAGGGGATGAGGGAGGGAGGGGCGAGGAGGGGGTGCACCGGGGGAGGGAGGGAAGAACACTTGAGGATTTTCTCGAGCTTCCACGAGTTGGGGAGCTTGGACGGCACGACGCGATCCTGTGGGTGCAGGTGGGGGTCGAGGGGGGTGAGGAGGGGGTGAGAAGGAGAGACGGCGGAGGGGGGCAGGGTCGGGTCGTCGCCTGTCGGTGCTGCACCAATTGCCACCTCGACTTCAAGTAAGCAGCAAGCAGCGACCAAACTTCACGCAAGCAGCAGCACACCTTGTTCCCGTCTCACTGCCACCACAAGCAGCGCATCACTGACGCCTCACCGTGGCGAGCGCTATCATGGCGCCGTCGATGAACACAGCCACCAGCTAGCTACGACCCCAACTTGCCACCGCTTGAAGAAAGCAGCAAGCAGCACGCATCGCAGACGCCTCACCTTGGCGAGCGCAATAATGGCGCCGTCGTTAATCACAGTCACCACCAGCTCCTACCTAACTTGAAGCAAGCAGCGAGCAGCAAGCATCGCGCCTCACCTTGGCAAGCGCAATCATGGCGCCGTCGTTGAATACGGCCATGATGACGATGAGGATGGTGGGGAAGTACCAGTCGTAGATGACGGTGATGAGGCCAAACGTGAAGCAGATGCGGAACGTCATGGCGACCGTGTACTTGGAGTAGGTCGTCATGCGCTGGAAGATCTTGCGCGCGCCAATCACGGCGGTGTTGATCGTGGCGAGGCCCTCCTCAGTGAGCACGATGTCGGCGGCGCCGCGCGCGGCGTCGGTGGCACCTGTGGAAGAGGAAGGGAAAAAGAGTGGGAGAAAAAGTGAGGGAAAGAGTGAGAGAAAGAGGGGGGTAGGAAAAGAGTGGGAAAAGAGTGAGGGCGAGACGACGAGAGAGCGCAAGTGAAGAGTGACAGTGGCCATGCGCGCCAGTCAGGTCGCACGCACCCGCAACGGCGATGCCGACGTCGGCCTTCTTGAGCGCGGGCGCGTCGTTGACGCCGTCGCCAGTCATGCCGCACACGTGGTTGCCCTCCTTGAGGATCTTGACAATCTCGTACTTGTGCTCAGGGAAGACCTCTGCGAAGCCGTTGCACTTCTCGCACATGTCGAGGATATCCTTGTAGCCGTGCAGGTGCTCGACTGAGCCGTCCTTGGCCTTGATGAGCACCTCTGACGGGTACATCTCCGTGCCCATGCCCAGCATCTTGGCAGTCTCCTTGCCGATGAGGAGGTGGTCGCCCGTGATCATCTTGACCTCGATGCCCTGCTCGTGGCACTTTGCGATCGTCGCGGCGGTGTCGTGGCGCGGGGGGTCGAACATGGGCAGCAGGCCGAGCATCTCCCACTTGGTCACGCCGTCCCTGCCGTCGCCGTCAGCCTTGGCAACGCCCAGGGAGCGGAATCCGCGCTGCGCAAACTCAACCATCTTAGCGTCGACAGCCTCCTTGATCTCGTCACAGTTCCACGCCTTCTTGAGGATGACCTGCGATGGTATGGGGGGGTAGAGTGGGGGAGTGGGAGAGTGAGTGGAGGGGTTACGTGGGAGAGGGGGAGGTGAGTGGTGCATGGTGTGGTTCGTTGGCTGTGGGCCAAACCATGCACCCGACCTGCTGCTGCACAGAAGTAGGATCTTTAACAAGATGCCCCCCCCCCCTGCACACACACGCGCGCGCACGGACACGCACCTGGGGGGAGCCCTTGGCGACGCGCATGATGCGCCCGGTGCCCTCCTCGACCAGCGTCGCGCACGTGAGCTTGTCGGTCGGGTTGAACGGCACAAACTTGGTCGTCTTCCACTTCTTGAGTGCCTCGGGGTCGGGGTACGCGTTGTACAGCACCATGTCAATCGGCTCCTCGGTCACGATGTTGGTCGACAGCGCGCCGTGCTTCATGACGTCAGCGATGGAGTAGCCCTCGGAGCAGACCATGACGCTTGTCTGTTCGATCGAGAGCTTGTTGAGCGTGAGCGTGCCGGTCTTGTCAGAGCACAGGATGTCCATGCCGGCCATCTCCTCGACGGCCGACATGCGCGCGACGATCGCGCCCTCCTTAGCGAGCGTCGCCGCTCCGAGCGCGAGCGTGACAGACAGCACGGTGGGCATGGCGATGGGGATGCCACCGACGATGATGACGAGCATGTTGGTGAGCGTGGGGCACGCCTCCTCACCCGCGCCGCACGAGTGCCCGTAGTGCGCAAACTGGACAGTCACCTCGATGATGACCCACACGCCGATCGTGACGAGGCACATGCCACCGATCTTGGTCATGATGACCGCGAGGTTGGCGACGTTGTGCGTGGCGTTGATGAGCGCGGCGGCGCGGCCGAAGAAGGTGTTGACGCCGGTTGCGTACACGACAGCGTGGCGCTCGCCCGCCTTGATGGCAGAGCCAGAGAACGCGACGTCACCGGAGAACTTCTTCACGGGGAGGGACTCGCCGGTGAGGGCTGCCTGGTCAATCTGCATGGGCGTCTCCTCCTGGTCAGCGTCGTCAGACTCTGGAAGGATCTTGATGTCGGCTGGGACGATGTCGCCAAACTTGATGATGAGGATGTCGCCGGGCACGAGCGTGATGGCGTCGACTGTGTCAAACTTGCCGTCTCGCAGGGCCTGCAGGCGCGTGCGTGCGTGTGTGAAACAAAGGGAGGGAGAGTGGGAGAGAGGAAGAGAGGGAGAGGGGGGGAGAGTGAGAGAGTGGGAGATGGAGAGGGGGAGGGGGAGAGGGAGAGAGGGAAGGGAGTGGGAGAGAGGGAAAAGAAGAGGGAGAGGGCAAGGGAGAGGGAGCAAGAGGGCCAGGGAGGGAGAGACAGGGAGATAATGCACGCGCGCGCGTTGTGTGTCTGTGCACGAGTACGTGTCCGTGCAGCCACCAGTGCACACACACACCACGCACCTTTGCCTTTGGTGCGAGCGCAGCTGCGAGTGCCTTGATAGCCTTGTCGGCGTTGGCCTCCTCGACGTACGAGATTCCAGAGTTCATGAGCAGCAGCGCGACGATGAGCGCAAAGTCGGCCCAGTCGTTGAGGGCAATGGCGATGATGGCGGCGGCCTGCGCGGACGAGCCCGTGGTGGGGGGTGGCGATGAGTTGCTGCATCCACTGCCAGCTCGCATTCAGTATCAACGTCCCAGCGGGTCACGGGGAAGATCAGGCACTCGGCCCATCAGAGGTGAATGGGGAGCGAGGGTCAGCACAGAGCAATAGGGCCAGTGGCGACAGCATCAGCATCAATTACTGAGCGAGCGGGATGGAGTGGGTAGGCAGGTGCACGCGTGAACACGCGTGTGCACATGCACCTGAGGGAAGGGGGGTGGCGGTTAAGGGTGGGTCGCAGGCGCACCTCCATTGCCCAGGACAGCGTGAACACGCGTGTGCACATGCACCTCAGGGAAGGGGAGTGGCGGTTCAGGGTGGGTTGCAGGCGCACCTCCATTGCCCAAGACAGCGGGTTCCACATGTAGCCGAGGAACACCCAGAGGGGGTTGCGCGCGTACTCGGGGAGCTTGTTCGGTCCGAATTCGACCATGCGCTTCTCGACCTCGGCGTTCGTGAGGCCATGGTGGGTGGCCTGCGGGGGGCGGGGAGGGGGAGGGACGTGAAGGAGGGTATCCTGCACGTGGCTGGACCCTGACGCATGACGCAGGTGGATGGTCCACATGCATGCATGGCGCGTGCATGCATGCAGCTGTAGCAGCTTGTCATCACGGCGTCCGAGTGCATGCATGCCACGCCCGCGCGGGGTACTCACGTTCAGGATGGACAGGGCCTCGGCGACCGGGATCTTGGCGAAGTCGATCTGCGAGGGGGCACGCACAACAGGCGAACAGGTGCGTCAGGCGAGGGACACATACACCAGATCAGTCGTGAGCGGTGGCCATCGGGACACGTGGTGCACGTGTGCAACAGGGAGCTCTCAAAGCTGGTGTGCTAGGGGTAGGTTTGGGGAGGGGTAGGCGGCCAACCTACCTCCGCTGCGGTGTTCTCCTCCGCCGCGCCCTTCACCTCGATCTTCACCTCATCTGCAGGTGGAAGATCATGAAAATCAGCATGGGAAGGGGGTGGGTGCATGGGGCGATCGTGCGGCGCGGTGGGCGGTGGCACACACAAAGAAAACGTGACCCCCAATTGATGTGCGAGGACGCCCTCAATGCGCGAACTCACTGGTGTCCGCCATGGTGACGGCTGTCTAGCTGTCAGCAGCAGCGATGGCCCTGCGGGAGGGGGAAAGGGGCGAACGTGCATGGTGGAGGGCGGCGCATGTGTGTCGTCAATGCAGGCACAGCAACCCCGATGCTCAGCTCATTCCCGTGGCTGCGTCTCCCCCACACACGCACGCATGGGTAGGTCGCACGTGCACACTCATTCAGGGGAGGGGGCAGGCGAAAGGGGCCACCAGTAGGCAACCCCATCGACTGGACGTAGACGCCCTTTTCGCGGTGGTTCCACAGTGCCAACCAGCACCCCCCACGCACCAGCCACCAGCCGCGACCCCTCCCACATCGCGTGAGGGAAGCAGGTGACAGGGGGACAGTGCGCAGTGGGCGGGATGCCTCACCTGGGCAAGAGGGGCCCTGAGGGACAACAGCGCCGGCTGTTGTCTTGCTCCAAGAACGCACGTGATGAGTCACGCGTGACCCTGGATGAAGGAGAGTGGGGGGATGGCAGCCCTACTTCACACACCCAGGTGTGAGGTGCGGAGCGTGGACGGCGAGCAGAGCCCGCATTACTTCGGGGCAGAGGGGCACACGACTTACAACGCAACGCCTCGAGGTGAGCCTGAATTTGATATGAGATGTGGGGCTAGCGTGTGGGCTCCCGGTCGATGCTCTCATTTTTTCAAGCGCCCGAATTCGTGCCCCGTAATGGCCCCGTAAGCCAATGCAAGCCCTTATTCTCCGTCAAGTCGCTCTTATTTTCGAAGTCGACCCTCGTTGAACCACAGATCTGCCCTGCCGCTGTCGTGCGTGCGTGCGTCCCAAGGGGTGCCAGCAACTCGCCAGTGGAACATGCTCACGGTACTGTGGCAGCTCTGCATTTGCGGGGCGATGAGATGTGTCAGGTGTGTGTGTGGGTTGTGCGTGCGCCACACAAAGTGCGCACACCGCACACAGCCGCACGCAGGCAGGGCAGGGCAGGGCAGCCAGGCGCGCGCGCATCCCCACCTGTCACTGAAGAACATCTCCCACTCTGCATGCATGGGGCGGTTCACCATGTTAGGGGTGTGGGTGGGGGGGGCGAGGGGGTATGGTGGTCGGGGTGGGGTATGTGCGCCCGACACGGTGCGCTCCCTCCAGCGCAGCACACCATAAACCCTACCACACCCTACCACACCATACCACAGCACGCAGGTGGGGCAGGGCACGGCAGCCCACCTTGGTCGACCGTCGCCGCGGCGCCACCGCCTGGCGGTGCTGCTGGCGTGGCTGCAGGCACAGTCGCCTGGGGCGGCGGCGCCGCGGCTGTGGTAAAGGGGTTGCCTCCGGGCGCCGCAGCCGCAACTGGGGGCGCTGCTACTGTCACCGCGGGCGCTGCTCCAGCCACACTCCCGTAGCCATAGCCCGGCGTCGGCGGCGCGGCCGAGGCCAGGTTTGCGTACGCCTGCGGCCCCCCTGGCGTCGCAAACAGCGACGCAAACGCAGACGGCGGCACGGGGGGCGCTGCTGCCGCTGCCGCTGCTGCCTGCGCGGGCGGCTGCGCCCACGGCGCGGGCGCGGCCACCGCTGCTGACGGAGCGGGCTGCTGCAGCTGCGCCCACGGCGCGGGCACCGCTGCTGCTGCTGCTGCTGCTGCCGGCGCGGGCTGCTGCTGCTGCGCCCACTGCTGCTGCTGCTGCTGCTGCTGCTGCTGCTGCTGCTGCAGCTGCGCCCACTGCTGCTGCTGCTGCTGCTGCTGCTGCTGCTGCTGCTGCTGCTGCTGCTGCTGCTGCTGCTGCTGCGCCGCCACGGGCGTCCCCGGGTTCGGCTCCCACATGGGGTTGCTGTGCGTGATTGGCACGCTGCCATCAGCAGTGAGCGGCGGCGGGGCCAGCGCTGCCAGGGGTGGCGGCGTCCCATACATCGGGGGCGCCCCCCCGCCACCACCGCCGCCACCGCCGCCGTCGTCGAACGTAGTGCTTGCTGCAAACGGGTCGAAGGGGTCGGCGCCGGCGGCTGCCGCCGGCGGCGGCGCGGGCGCGCCGCAGGCGTATGGCGCGTAGTGCGCGGCGGCGCCCGCCGGCGGCGCGGCCGCGTGCGCCACGGACGACGCGGTCATTGCGTCTGCGAGGTCGTCGAGGCCGATGAGGTCGTTGGACACGGCGGGGGCGGCGGCGGCAGCGGGGGCGGACGAAGTCCCCACGCCCGACGCGCCCGCGGCCGCACCGCCGCCAGACGCCGCGCTCAGTGCTGCGTACTCCTGCTGGTTGTCGGCCACGTCGCGCTGGAGCGCGAGCGCGCCGTCGAGGGCGTCGACGGCGCCGAGGGCCTGGGGAGGGGGGGGGAGGGGGGAGTGGAGGGTGTGCGGGTGTGCGTGCGTGTGTGCGTGCATAGGGGGGGGTGCTTGCGTGCGTGCGTGCGTGTGCACGCGCGATCGTGGGTGGGTGAATGGGGAGATGGTGGTGGTGTGGGCAAGGGGGGTGAAGAGAGAGGGGGGGGGGGGGGAGGGAGGGCGTCGAGGCGTCGACAGCACCGAGGACCTGGTTGGTGTGGGGGGAAGGGGGCATGTGGTTGGGGGAGGGGGGGAAGGAGGAGGGGAGAACGGGGAAGGCCGTCATGGGGGTCGACGGCGCCGAGGGCCTGTGTGTTGGGGGGAGGGGGGGGCATGCAGGTTGGGGGAGGGGAGGAGGGAAGGGGGAGGGGGAGGGGGGGAGGGGATGAGGGGAGGGAGGGAGCAGCGCGAGTGCCTGTGGGGGTGGGGAGGGGGGCGGGGAGGGTGTGCGCGTGCGTGCGGTCGTGCGATCGTGGATGGGTGGGTGGGGAGATGGTGGTGGTGTGGGCAAGGGGGAAGAAGAGAGGGGGTTAACGGCGCCGAGGGCCTATGGGTGGGAGCCTATGGGAGGAGCGCGTGAGTGGGAGTGTGGGTGGGTGGGTGGGTTATGGTGAGGGAAAGGGGAGGGGCAGTTGGGCGGGGGGCATCCTTTCCCTGGGGTCCCCCCCCCCCGCACACACACACACACACTCCGCCAGTTTGTCCCACTCTTGGCAGCTGCTCCATGACCGGCCCCACTCCATCCACACCCTTCTACCGCATGCGTGCACGCGCACCGCTCCACGTCGCGACACTCCTAACGGCATGCCCCCTCCACACACTCACACCAGACACACACGCAAGAAAGCAAGCAAGCACGCACCGACACCAGCAGCTGCTCCGTGCCCGGCCCTCAGGCTCCATTGCCCCCCCCCCCACCCACCCACACACACACAATCACAAGCGCCGCACACGCACACGCACACACACACTGACACACACACGCACATGCACACGCACACGCACACGCACACACACTGACACACACACACACACACACGCACACACACACACACACACACACGCGCACGCGCACGCGCACACGTGCACACACGCACACGCACACGCACACACACACACACAGAGAGAGAGAGAGATCGTTACAGAGAACTCTGCATGGCAGACCTAGATAGGCTGTTTCTGGTCATCATTGAGGAGATTCCATTTGGAGGCGGGTGACCAACCGTGCGCCTACAAGAGGGTGAATAACCTCATTCAAAAAGCAGTGGGGGAAAGGGGCAAATGCGGGTCACTGACGGCTGTGTTCGTCACTCCGCTTCGACTGAGTTTAAACTAGGTCTCGGCAGATTGACATCCACAGTTGTGGAAATCTCGCTAAGAGGATCCACTCGGGGGTGACTCGCTTGGACAAGAGGTCCATGAACTCGGGGTGCTTGGAGATGTCGCGTTTGAAGTTGGAAAAGTGGGTGTTTGCGGAGGAACGGAACTTGACGGAGTGGGCGAAAAAGTCGCCGGCGCTGAGCCGGTAGGATGTGATGGCGCCGCCGGCATAGAGCAAAGTCATGTCCGGTCGGCGGTACGCGAAAAGGGCGGCAGTGGGGGGGTATATGATGTCGGGAGGGAGTGGGGGGGGAGAAGGGACGGGCGGGTGTGTGGAGATGGAGGGGCGGGGGGACGGGGGAGGTGGGAGGCGGCGGATGAGGGAGCCGATGAACGTAGCACGGTGCTTGTTGATCGTGTCGATGATGGGGAACGTACAGGGGGGGGGGGCATGCATCGTGGTGGTGGAGGTGTGCTCTGTGGTGTGAGGAGGGATGCCCTTGATGAGGCGGAGGAAACGGTTGTGGGTTACTTGAAGTCGGTGGGTGTGGGCCTTGTTCAACGTCCATGTCTGGCAGCCATACAGTAGGGCAGAGATCACAAAGGCGTTGTAGAGGTGGATCTTGGTAGTGGGAGAGATTGAGTTGGAGTTCCAGAACCGGGGAGTGAGACGGTTGAAGGCGTACCAGGCACTTCCGATCCGGCGTGAGATCTCTGAGTCGAGGATGTCGGAATCAGACGTGTTGGGAGCGTCATCAGAAGGGGCGGCGGGGGAGGACAGAATACTTCCCAGGTATTTGAACTTGGAGGTGGAGTGGACCAGGTGGGGGGTAGATGAGGAGTTGGAGGGGATGGTGATAGGGGCGGAGGGGGCGGTGTGGGCAGAAGGGTGGCCGAGGGATTGTGCCACGGTTTTGTCGTAGTTGATCGCAAGGGCCAGGTCTGAACAGATGCGGTCGAGGAGGGTGAGCATGGTGCGGAGGTCTTCCTCGGAGGGGGCGAGCGGGGCGAGGTCGTCGGCGTAGAGAAGGAGGGGGAGGATGGTGGTCAAAATGTCCTTGCAAGAATCAGGGGTGTACAGTTTTCCGTCGATCATGTAGCCAATTTGAATGTCAGCGTTGGGGAGCTGGGCAATCAGGGACCGGACAACTGTGTCGATGTAGACATGGAAGAGGAGGGGGGAGAGGGGGCAGCCTTGCTTGACGCCAGCTTTGAGAGGGAAAGGGGCGGAGTATGCACCGTTGACTCGGACTCTGGCGGTGGCACCAGAGTAGAGGCTTTCGATGCGTGTGAGGAGGGCAGGGTGCGCGCCGCGGTGGAGGAGGGTTTTCCAAAGCGCGGCGTGGTTGACACTGTCGAACGCCTTGGACAGGTCGACGTAAGCCACATGGAGGGGAGGGGGGAGGGGGAGGGGGAGGGGGGGGACGGGGAGGGGGGGGGGACGACACACACACACACACACACACACACACACACACACACACACACACACGCACGCACCGATGCCAGCAGCTGCTCCATGTCCGGCCCCTCCATTGAACCCATCTGCTCAAGGTAGGCGTTGAACAGCTCTCGCAGCTCACGGACCTGTGTGTGTGTGTGTGTGTGTGTGTCGAAGAGGAGGTGGAAGGATGTGGCAAATGTGCTGAAGCAGTGTATTGCGAAGTTCTGCCACAAGCTTTTTGAGGTTGTGCGTGGAGCCAGGGAGCGGGGGCACGTCAGCTCCTCTCCGCCCACATTCCAACCAATCCAAACGAGCGAGAGCGAGAACGAGAGCAAGAGAGAGAGAGAGGCAGAGAGAGACGTTGAGCAAGGTCGAATACGATGCCGGTAGGTGCGTCACACACGACTGTAAAAAAACATCATCATATATATATAGAGAGAGAGAGACAAGAGAGAGAGAGACACGAGAGAGCGCCAGAGCGACACCCACCTCAGTCACCAAATCGCGAATGAGCTCCGCCTCAAAGTCGTCCGGCGTGCCAGACGTGTTGCACAGCATATCGCACAGCAGGTCGCTGTTGGTCTCGGCCTTGTCGATCAACTGGTGCACCTGGGGGGGGGGGGCATGGGGGAAACGGTTTAGGAAATGGGGGGGGGGGGGGGGATGGAAAGAGGGCAAGGGAGGGGGGGAAGGAGGACCACAGCAGGTCGCTGTTGGTCTCGGCCGTATCGATCAACTGGTGCACCTGGAGGGGGGGGGGGGCGAAACATGGGAGCAACGGTTAAGAACGCAAAAGGGGAGGGGGGAAGGGAGAAGTGAGAAGCACAGCACAGGTTACTTGTTTGTCGCGGTGTTATGCTGAGGGTGCCGGTGGGCGTTTGGGGCGTTGGAGAGGGGGGGTGCGGGAGGGGGGTCAGGGTAGGTTGCCGGGGCTCAACGCTGCACCCACCCACCCACCGACCCACGTGCGTGCACACAATGCACAGCACACAGTACAATAACAGTACAATAACAGTACAACAGTACACCTGCACCCCACCCACACCGACCCACGTGCGAGCACACAACACACAGCGCACACGAAAGAGCACAACACACAGCACAAGGGTTGGCCCAACGCGTACATTTCAGGCTGAATTTATGCGTATATCCGTATAATACGTAGAAAACGTGAGTATAAAAAAACGCCATCTGCTCATACATGGGTCGCTGAGGGTGTGAGATACGCTGTTGGAAAGCTTTCTTTACAAGGAGCATCTTTGCTATCGGTCTCATCATCATGCGCACTGCGATTTTTCAGCAAATACCAAAACAGTAATGTGCGCTCGCGCGGCTGCTCGGGCGGCCGCGGCCCGGTCATAACTGACGCTCCTGTGCATGGATCGGAATCATTCAACTTGCATTGGAAAGCATGCAACAAGGGCTATTCAGATCACTGCTGGTATGCAGCAGTGCGCTGCAGCAGGGGGGGGGGTATCATGAGCTCAGCGCACTCCTCCTCCCCCTCCTCCAGCATCCTCCTCCAGCATCTCGAGGGAGATCTCCTCCTCAAACTCGTCCCCGTCAGTGATGATCACCGTCTTGCTGTTGCCGCGGATGAACACGAGCATCTCGCCCTTGATCAGGCCCAGGCGCGTGCGGAACTTGGTGAAGATGTGCCCCCACACCGACCAGTTGCGCTCGCTCGCTGCGCTGGTCGCGTGCATGGACAGCAGGCGGTCGGCGCACAGAGCGAGCAGCGGGAAGCCGTTCTTCGTCCACAGCCCGCGGCGGCTGCAGGCGGGCGTGATGATGATCTTGATCTTCTTGCCGTCCACCTCCTCCCGCCTCGAGCTGCAAACCTTGTACAGGCTCTCGAACTTCTTTGGCAGCGGCTCCAGCTGCAGCGTAGCGAGCTCGAGGTGGAGCGCTTCGATCTGCTCCGGCTCGACAAACCGCTCGTAGTACGTCTCCACGCCCTCCAGGTCTCCCCGTCCCCGTCGTCCAGCCGGCAGCGGGCGGGGTCCAGCTGCCGCTCGCGTCCACGTCGAAGTAGAGCAGGTCGAGGTCGAACGCAGCGTACGCAGCGAGCGTACGCAGCGTACGCCGTAGTCGGGAGCCGAGGGGTCGTCCTTGTACTTGTCGACAAACGCCAGCACGTGGTTCTGGAGCGCCTGGAAGATGGCCGGCTTTTTTTTTTTTTTTGCCTCATATATTTTCTCGTTTTTGCATACGTATAACACGTATATACGTATATATACGTGTACGTATTATACGTATATATACGTATATACGTATTATACGCCCACAGCCAACCCTACACAGCACAGCAGAGGGAAGGAAGTCAAGACCAGGTCGCCGGAGCGGAACGCTGCACCCACCGCCCCACGCGTGTCCGCACAACACAGCACGCACACACAGCCGAGGGACAGGGGTCTGAACAGGTAACTGTTTCTCGACGCTGCACCCACCCACCCACCGACCCAAGCGTGTGTGCACACCACAACACGCACAAAGCAGCACAAAGCAGCACAACACCACACAGCACAGCAGACGGGGAAGGGGGACAGAGCAGGTCGCCGGTGCTCAACGCTGCACCCACATCCACCCACCGACCCAGCCGTGTGCACACAACACCGTATGCACAAAGCCACACACCACACAGCACAGCAGAGGGAAGGGGGGGGTCAGAACAGGTTGATGATTCTCGACGCTGCGCCCACCGCCCCACGCGTTTCCGCACAACACAGCATGCACACACTGCCGAGGGAAGGGGTATCCAACCACCGCCCCACGCGTGTCCGCACAACACAGCATGCACGCAGTGCCGAGGGACGGGGGTCTGAACATGTTGCTGTTTCTCGACGCTGCACCCCATGACCGACCAAACCAAGCACGTGCATACAAAATGACCCAAGCGCGTGCAATACTGTGTGCACGCAGAGAAGCCAAGACCCCACACGGACCTGTCGCGCGCCTGGCGCTCCCTCCATGTTTGCCGACCCTTGACCCCAACACCCCTGGAATTCAAACCCAAAGACAACACCAACCTCAGTGGCGAGTGACTGGCGCTCAAACCTGGCAAGAAAAGAAACAACAACCTGGACCCCCAAACCCTCAACATCACACACACACCGCAGTCCAAAGCTTAACCAAAGCCCTTCCCTCAACATAAGCACAAGCCTCACCAAAGCCTAAACCTCATAAGCCTAACCAAAGCCTAACCCTCAACATAAGCATAAACCTAACCAAAGCCTTACCACAGCCTCAACCCTTAAAATAACGCACCTCAGTGGCGAGTGACTGGCGCTCGATGCTTGCAATCGACGCATCGGGGCTTGGGTAGCCCTGTGTGTGGGGGGGGGGCGTGTGCGTGTGCGTGTGCGTGTGCGTGTGCGTGTGCGTGTGCGTGTGTGCATGCGCGTGTGCTTGTGCGTGTGTGAATGTGTGCGTGTGCGTGTGCGTGTGCGTGTGCGTGTGCGTGTGCGTGTGCGTGTGCGTGTGCGTGTGCGTGTGCGTGTGCGTGTGCGTGTGCGTGTGCGTGTGCGTGTGCGTGTGCGTGTGCGTGTGCGTGTGCGTGTGCGTGTGTGCGTGCACGTGCGCGTGCGCGTGAAAAGTTTGAACCATCTCATTGCCAACCTGGGGTGTGTCCATCGGATAGCCTGGCGGGGGTCCGCCGTGTGGCGGCATTACAAAACACGAACAGGGCAATACAAACGTTGGGATGCATACGCATGGTGTTGAGGGTTGCCGGATCAGCCCTGGATTGGGGGTGATTGTCAAGTGGAAAATCCCGGTGGTGACCTAGGTAGATTGGCAAGCGCCACTTGACCCCCTATCCCCTGGAAGCAGTTAGGACCTATTTTGGAGGCGTCGCACAATAGCTCTCCTCTTTGCTCTGGGACTACACGTTGGCAGGCAGCCGGCTGGTGGCTACCGCCCCTCACAGGTTATTGTCAGGGCCAGAACTGGACTTGGGTCTAGGCGGTGGTACTAGGACTTGAGGTAGTCTTTGCTGGAAAGCCGATGTAACTGTAACTGACCTAGGTACAAACCTGGGGTGCTCCCATGGGGTAGCCTTGCGGGGGTCCACCGTGCGGCGGCAACACAAGACAAAAATAAGGCAATACAAGCGTTGGGATGCGTTCGCATGGCCTGCTTAGCCCCTGTGTCAGCCCTGGATTAGGGATGGTTGTCAAGTGGACAATTCCAGTGGGGACCTAGGTACAAACCTGGGGTGCTCCCATCGGGTAGCCTGGGGCTCCGCCGTGTGGCGGCACAGGCGCGTGGTGTCCGTAGGACGGAACGCCGTACGCAGCGCCGTAGGGCGTGGGTGGGTTTGTCATGTAGTACTGGGGCTGCTGCTGCTGCTGTGTGCGGGGGGGGGAGAGGGCGTGTGTGGGTGTGTGCGTGTGTCATGTCGTACTGGGCTGCTGCTGCTGCTGCTGTGTGTGTGTGTGTGTGTGTGTAGCCACAGAGCATGGGCGGGTTTGTCACGTCGTACTGGGGCTGTTGCTGCTGCTGCGTGTGTGTGCGCGCGCGTGTGTGTAGCCGTAGGGCGCGGGCAGGTTGGTCATGTGGTACTGGGGCTGCTGCTGCTGTTGTGTGTGTGTGCGTGTGGGGGGGTGGAGGGGAGGGCGGGGGGGGGGGTAGGTGGGTGTATAGAGCATGGGCGGGTTTGTCATGTGGTACTGGGGCTGCTGCTGCTGCTGCTTCAGTGTGTGTGCGTGTGCGCACGCGTGTGTGTGTAGCCGTAAGGCGTGTGCATGTGAGTCATGAAGTACTGAGGCTGCTGCTGCTGCTGCTGCTGCTGCTGCTGTGTGTGTGTGTGCGTGTGTGTGGTATGGCGCCATCGTTGGCCCATGCCCTGCCCTGCCCCTGCCGAAACAAATCACAGTGTGCTCCCACCCAGAGAAGCCTGATACAAGGAGTAGCCTACTTAGCTGGAAACCCCATGTTACTTGTCACTTGTCCCTTGCCCCATACACCCTGGCGCCATGCAGGCCCTGCGCCAGTCCCGCCCTGCTCTGCCCTGCTCGTGCCAAAGCAAAAAAGGCGTGTCTGCCCCCTGACGACACAACACAAAGTTTTTCCCGCCTCGACGCCATCGAGGCATGCGGGCCCTGCGCTCTGCCCGTGCCTGCCCCATCTGCTGAAAAACGGCACCGTGTGCCCCCCACACAGAGAAGCCTGATTAGCTCCGTGTCACTTGTTACATGGCCCCTCCCAAACTGCAACCACAGCTGGTATGGCACTATGGAGCCATGCGGGACCTGCGCCAGTCCCGCGCCCTGCCCCATCTGCTGAAACACAACACAGTGCGCCTCCTTGAATTAAGGCTTATGGTTTAGGGTTCAGGGTTGAGCTTGACTAGCCCCGTGTCACTTGTACCCCACCCCAACTGAAACCACACCTGGTATGGCGCCATGGAGCCATGCGGGCCCTGAGTCATGCCCGCACCGTGCCCCATCTGCGGGCGCCCGGCGTTGGTGGCGCGGAACGCATCGTTGCCCTCCTGGCCATACTTGCGGAGGAGGTCCTTGGCGGTGCTGCGCGCGCGCTTGCCTGCGAGTGTGGGAGAGTAAGAGAGTGAGAGAGTGAGAGAGTGAGAGAGTGAGAGATTGAGAGAGTGAGAGAGTGAGAGTGAGAGAGTGAGAGAGTGAGTGAGAGCGTGAGGAAGTGAGAGAGTCAGAGAGTCAGAGAGTGACAAGTACAAGAGAGAGAAATTGCAGCAGAGAAGCAAACACAAGCATACAGAGGGGGGGGGGCAAGGCAAGGCACTAGGCAGTGGTCCACTCTGCCCACGCACCACCACAGTAACAGTAACAGTAACACGGGGTTTCCAGCTAAGCAGGCTACTCTTCTACGAGAGACACCCGCCGATACTCCAGCACACTTAAGTACTAGAGTACCGCCGGCTTCCGGCCGATAGACTACCGCTCCCGCCGGCTAGACTACCCCAAACAGCGGTCTGGCAAGGAGCATATAGAAGAGGACCTTCCTCCACGCACCACAACCTGCAGCCAAACTTGTGCGACTACTCCAAAGTTGCTTGTTGTTGTTTACTCACCCGCTTCCGTGTCTGGCTTTGCCGGCGTCGCCATGACACGTGTACCGCCACGCTCAGAAGACTTAAACTGTCACGACTACTCTCAAATTCTTGCTGTTGCTTACTCAGATTGCAATCTGCCATCAAAGGCGTCCGACGGACAGTGAAATCGACCACCACTCACCCGCTTCCGTGTCTGGCTTTGCCGGCTTCGCCATGACGCGTGCACCGCAGGACTCAGAAGACCTACATTGTCACGACGACTCTCAAGCTTTTGTTGCTGCGTACTCAGGTTATAATGCGCCACCAAGGCGTGCGACGGACTGTGCCATCTTCCACGACTCACCCGCCTCCGTGTCTGGCTTTGCCGGCTTTGCCATGACGCGTGCGACTTCCTGGAGGATCTCCGGCCGGTATGCGCTCATCTGGCCGTCGATGTTGCAGCCGGCGAGGACCTGTGTGGGCAGGTGAAGCGGGTTTGGGGTTTGGGGTTGCCGGGTTAAGGGTCCAGGGATTATAGGGTTTCAGGGATTATTGCTGATCTTGGTGTGGCCGCTGATGTTGCACCCGGCGAGGACCTGGGCAGTGTAGCGGGTTTGGAGCTTTGGGGTTTTGGGTTGCAGGGGTTTAGGGTTTAGGGATTCTGGGGTTTCAGGGTGTGCCGCTCATCTTGATCTGGTTGCTGATGTTGCACCCGGCGAGGGCCTGGGTAGGCAGGGGTAGGGGGTTTGGGGTTTGGGGTTTGGGGTTGCCTGGTTTAGGTTTTAGGGTTTAGGGATTATGGGATTATGGGGTTTCAGGGTTTATCGCTGATCTTGGTGTGGTTGCTGATGTTGCAGGCGGCGAGGACCTGTGTAGGCAGGGGTAGAAGGTTTGGGGTTTGGGGTTGCCGGGTTAAGGGTTCAGGGATTATGGGGTTTCAGGGATTATTACTGATCTTGGTCTGGTTGCTGACATCGCAGCCGGCGAGGACCTGTGTAGGCAGGGGTAGGGGGTCTGGGGTTTGAAGTTTCAGGGTTCAGGGTTAAGGGTAGGCAATTTCAGGGATTATCGCTGGTCTTGATCTGGTTACCAATGTTGCAGCCGGCGAGGACCTGTGTGAGCAGGTGTAGGGGTTTGGGGGTTTGAGGTTGCCGAGTTTAGGTTTTAGGGACTACGGGGTTTCAGGGTTTATGGGGTTCAGGGATTGTGGTGTTTCAGGGTTTAGGGCTCAGGGTACGGGATTTCAGGGATGATTGCTGATCTTGATCTGGTTGCTGACCTGGGCAGGTGTAGAGGGTTTGGGGTTTCAGGGTTTACGGCTTCAAGGTTCAGGGCTGCTCTGATCTGGCTCCTGGCGTTGCAGTCATTGAGAGCCTCGGGCGGCGGGGTGGGTGGGCAGCGGCAGCAGTGTCAGCAACAGCAGCAGCAGCAGCAGCAGCAGCAGTAGCAGCAGCAGCAGGAGCAGCATCAGCAGGAGCAGCAGCAGGAGCAGCAGCAGAAGGAGCAGCAGGAGCAGCAGAAGCAGCAGGAGCAGCAGCAGCGGCAGCAACAGCGGCGGCAGCAGTGAAAGCAGCAGCAATGTTCACAGCAGCAGTAGCGTGAGAGTGGGTCGTGGCTGTGAGCGGGGGGAAGGAAATTAGGGTTTAGTAAACCCTAAGAGCGGGGGGTGGGGGGGGTGGGGGGGGGCCTCAACTAGGGTGTGAGCCAACAGTACCATGACACGGCGTGTGTGCATGGCACGGGCGCTGCGTCGCGAGCAGTGCCCAGTAAAGAGCGACTTTCGCGATGAGAGCATGTGTGCGAAGAAAGCCTTGCACACTTCTGGAAACCCTAAATTAGAGTTTCTGTCAAGTCTGGCGACACGCGTGCGTGTGCGTACTCCCACTGATGGCACTGCCACCACACCTGGTCCACCAGATGGACCGCCAGGTACTGCTTCTGCGGGTGGTCCATGCGCAGCCTTGTCCTGAGGAGGGCCACCACCTCCTGCGTGTATGTATCGTGCAGCATGGTGCAGCGTGTGCATGCGCATGGGCGACCGTATGCATGGCGCGTGCATGCCACGCGCGGTGGCGTTGCAGCCTTGGCATCCGCCAAGGCAACCCCATTGGTGATGCATGCAAGTTCTTGATTGCGCTGTGACGAGCATGGGGCTGTGGAGAAGGTGGGGCTGGGCTGGTTACTGAACAACTAGTGCCTTGTGCCTTGCCTTGGGGTCGCCTCCCTCGGACAGCTGACTGTTGATAGTATCCACCACCTGCGAGGAGACGTGACATCACATGTGGCGTTGTGCTGCTAGTGGCGGGGCGTGTGAAGGCGCATCAAATGCTGGTGGGTGCGTTTTAGCCCTACCTCCCCATTGATCGCATCGTCTGGTCCATCAAGCGTCTTTGCTGTCGCGATACGCATCTGGTCCTCCAGGGTCTGCCCCAGGAGATTGTGCTGGTACTGGTTCGAGTTCATCCCCAGCTTGCGAGAAAGGCTCGTGAAGCCCTTTGTGAGGCCTTTGCCCGCGGATTCCAGGGCGTCCATTGTTGCTGTTTATATGCTGCGATGAGAGGGGGGGTGAGTGAACAAGTACTGGCTTGACGCGGAGTCACACAGGATGTGTGGATTGACGCATGGGGCCCAACTACCAAGAAGTGCACCCCATTTGTGCGTGCGCAGTAGCAGCCGCGCAGCGCAAACTGCAGTCGCACCACCACCAGTGCTGCCTCTCCCCAGCACGCAGCGCACTCGGTGTTGTTCCCCTCCGCCGCCTTTGGGTTTGCAGGCGCAGGCACCCCCTAGGAGCACGCGACGCCGTGCCACGTGCCAGTAGGTGGACACACGCTGCTTAACTAGAGGAAGACGCTGCTGTGCAGCAGAGGAGGAGGCAGCGCAAGGACAACCCGCCGCCAGGCGCAGCACACACCCAATAGCTCTGCAGACCTCTTCTGCAGCAGCCCGTCACCATGCCGACCTACAACTTCAAGTCCATCCAGACGGTGCCGCCGGCCAAGGACTTCATTGACATCGTGCTGTCGAAAACCCAGCGCGGCACGCCCACAGTCGTCCACAATGGCTGGAACACCCAGCGCATCCGCCAGTTCTACATGCGCAAGGTCAAGTTCACGGCCGCCAACTGGAACGAGAAGCTGTCGACCATCCTGGACGAGTTCCCCAAGATTGAGGACATCCACCCCTTCTACTCAGACCTGCTCAACGTGCTGTATGACAAGGACCACTACAAGCTGGCGCTCGGGCAGATGAACACCGCGCGCAACATGATTGACAAGATTGGGCAGGGTGAGGGGGACGGGGCATGCAGGGGATGGCAGGGGCTCGCGAGCGTCCATGCAGTCGCATGGCCCACGTCCCCATGCGTGTGTCGCACATTGCCGTGCTCGGCCGCCCCCACTGCTTCCACAAACAGTAATGCACAGAAACAAAAAGCACACGCACACGCATGCACGCCCACACGCAATGCACGCACGCTACACACACACACACACACACGTGCACGCGCAAACACACGCAGACTACAACCGCCTGCTCAAGTACGGTGACTCGCTTTACCGCTGCAAGGAGCTCAAGCGCGCCGCAATGGGTCGCATGTGCACGCTCATGAAGCGCCAGGGGCCGTCTCTGGCATACCTGGAGCAGGTGTGCGTGTGCGTGCGTGTGTTGTGTGCGTGTGCAAGCTGTGCATACGCGTGCATGATGTGCACGTGTGTACTGTGTTGATATGTGCAGTGTTGTGCGTGTGTGCGTGCGTGTGCACACGGGTTGTGCCACGTGATGGTGCGTGTCGGCTGTGCGCGCGGGTGTGCGTGGGTGTGGAATAGCGACTCAGTGCACCGAGTGTGCCATCCCAGCAACCTGCATCACAGCACACACGCACACACGGACTCCCCTTCTGCGCGCAGCCACTGAGCACATGCCCCCCCCCCCTTATACCGCAGGTCTGCTAGAAACACGAGCCGCCTCCTGTCGACCGACCCCTACACGGGCACGCTGCTGCCCCTCTGCGCGCAGCCACTGAGCACAGACACTGAGCACAGACACTGAGCAAACACACACACTGACACTCCCCACCATTTTCCTCCTCTGTGCAGGTCTGCCAACACATGAGCCGCGCCCAGTCGATCGAACCCAACACACGCACGCAGCTGCCCTGCTCCGCGCGCACTCACTGAACACACGCCATTCTCTTTTCTTCCCCCCGCACCGCAGGTCCGCCAGCACATGAGCCGACTCCCGTCGATCGACCCCAACACGCGCACGCTGCTGCTGTGCGGCTTCCCCAACGTTGGAAAGTCGTCGCTCATGAACAAGCTGTCGCGCGCGGGTGAGGCAGGCAGAAGGGAGGGGGGAAGGAGGGGGGTAGAGGGCTCATTTACCAAGGGCAAAGCGCATGTGTGGTTATCCAACGTTGGAAAGTCGTTGCTCATGAAAAAGCTGTCGCGCGGGTGAGGCGGGCAGAGAGGGGGGGGGCTGAGGTGCAGCCGTATGCATTCACGACACACACACACACACACGCAGACGCTGAGTTGCAGCCATAGATGCATTCATGACACAGACGCACACACACGCACACACACACAAACACACACGCAGATGTGGAGGTCCAGCCGTACGCGTTCACGACCAAGTCGCTGTACGTCGGCCACTGCGACTACAAGTACCTGCGCTGGCAGGTGTGTGGTGTGTGTGTGTGTGTGTGTTTGACTGTGGACAGGCTGTGCAGAGCTTTCTGGGACGATCTCTCTGTCTGTCTGTCTGTCTGAACAAGCGTCAATCTGCGCGTGTATGCGACACAGCATGCATGCGGAATGCACACACGCCCAACCGCTTGCCCGTCCAACCCACCAAATTCAGATCATCGACACCCCCGGTATCCTCGACCGCCCGCTCGAGGAGCGCAACACGATTGAGATGCAGAGCGTGACCGCACTCGCGCACCTGCGCGCCGCGTGCCTCTACATGGTCGACATCAGCGAGCAGTGCGGGTACACGATCGCACAGCAGGTGGGTGGTGATTACTGTTAGTAACGTTTAGTTACTGAGAATGGGTACAGATTGAGTATAGATTGGGAAGGGATATAAGGGGTCCACGGGGTGTTGGAGAGTGCCGCGTGCCTCTACATGGTCGACATCAGCGCGCAGTGCGGGTACACGATCGCGCAGCAGGTGCGCATGAGGGTCTTGAGATGGGGGGGGGGGGGGAGAGGGGAGCTTTGACGCTGACGCTGGAGGCCGCCGGTGGCCGTGCAGCAGCAGTTGGGCGGGAGGGGGGGCGACCCATCGATCTAGCCGCTCTTCTCCCAACAGGCAAGCATCATGAACAGGTAGGCCCCCCAACCACTTCGCTGGATTCAGTTCTCACTCTTCTACTGCACGTGTCCACTCACAGGCCGCGCTCTTCCACTCGATCAAGCCGCTCTTCTCCAACAAGCCCATCATGATCATCTGCAACAAGACGGACGTGCGCGCGATGAGCGACCTGAACGCAGACGAGCGCGCGCTGCTCGACGAGATGGCATCAGAGGTGGGTGTGGGGAAGTGTGGGGAAGTGTGGACGTGCGTGATGACCGCAGACGGGCGCGTGCTCGACGAAACAGCAAGATAGCGAGCGGGATAGCGTTACAGGTGTTGTGTAGGTGCCGGGGGGGGGGGGCAGAGTCCGGGGAGCTAGACACGATGTCCTGG